>VWYI01015236.1:131584-151547 GCA_013399455.1 Anthoscopus minutus
CCGGGCGCCCCGGGCCGGGGGCGGCACCGTGCGACGTCACCGCGCCCCGCCCCGGTGGTACCGGACGACCCGTGGCGGGCGACGGACCCGTCCATCCTCTGTCCCTGCACCCCGGCACCTCCCACTGTCCCTGTAGCCCTGACCTCCACCCCGGGTTCCCACTCTCCCCGTATCTACTGTACTCCCAGCCTGCTCCCCTGGGACCCCTCTCACTGTCCCTGTACTCCCTCCCTGCAGCCCGAAGACCACCCCCGTACTGCTAACCAGGTGTGCAGCCCAGGGAGGCCCTGGTGTGCACCCATCCTTGTAGGGACCACCCAGTCCCTGCCTGCCATTGATGGGATTCAGGGTGCTGGTGGGTCACAGGGAAACCGCTCCATGTGCTGTGACAGATAAATGTGGTCCAAGAGCTTCTTCAGGAAGCGGCCCCCTGAGCTGCCCTCGCCTGTGGCCCATGACAAACAAAAATGGTTTCAAAGCCCAAAATTGCTTAATGTCTGAAGGACATGTGGGCTGTAATCCCAGCTCCTGCACCCCAGCTCTCCAGAGCACTGCCTGCCTGGCTGCCCCTGCTGTGACGCGGGCACCCCTGTGCTATGGCAACCCTTGGACTAGAGTAGCCTGTGCTGGCCCTTCCCTGCAGGCCAGAAAAAGTCCTGAGTTTGCTCTTCCATGGAGCCCCATAAGCAGCTTCCCAGGGCAGCCCTGAATGGCAGGATATTGGTGACAGACTGGTCTCACCTCCTTTTGTGCTCCTCTGCTCAGACACAACTAACACTGATTTCCTTCTATAATAAATACCTGGACTTTCCTGATTCAGGAGAACTGTACAGATTGCCCGTGTCCCAGGTTTGGCAGCACAGGAAATCCTCTGGTCCATGGTTCACCTCAGCTTGGAGGCAACTCATCCCCAAGCAGGTGGTGAAGCTGCTCTCCTGACAAACCTGTTTCCCAGGCACTGCCCATCCTGCTGAGTGCCTGCCAGTAGCACTTGTGGTGAGAAACCATTAGACAAGATCCAAAAGAGAGGAAAAAAATGAAGGGAAGAAAAAGGGAGAAGGAACAGGTGGGGACTAACTGCGGTGATGCCAGCTGACGGGCGCTGTGGTGAGAGAGGATGAAGTGAACCACAAAAGTTCTCCTTTTTCCAGCTCACGCTTGGGGAGACACGTGGGGCTATGCTTAAGGCACATTTTCCTGCAAGAAGGGAGGGCTCCTGGCCCTTCCCAGGAAAGCAGCACAGCCACCTGTTTCTTTGAGGCAAACAAATGCAGCCAAGGCTACAATGGGGAAACCCAGGGAAATCCTTTCCCCCAACTCAGACAGGAGGAAAAGGCTTTCCTGCTATTAAAAAAGGAAAGTGTTGGTGAACATCCACCCACCCCAACTCCAGCTCAGGATCAAGAAGTCAGAAGCCAGCACTACAATGCTGGCGTGGGATGGTAGGTGAAGCAGTGGGACCAGCACAGCTGAACCCCACCAACCTCTGGTGCCCTGTGGGCAAGGAGCAAATCCATTCTCACCCAGCATCAAGGCCTGATGTCAGGGAGCAGCCTCAGCTCAAAACCTTTCCAACCCCACAAATTGTGCCCAGCCACACATTAAGCCCTAAAAACATTTATTATTTTGAAATTAAACATGTCAATGGATTGCTTTCGGTGGCTCCATCCCTGCTGCAATTTGGGAGTGCAGCTCTCCCTCCCCCCTCACTTCCTTGTTCCCACTATCACTGCAAATCCCTTCTCTCTTCCGAAAGCACAAAATTGGATGGTTTTGGTGGGTTCCAGTTTGCAGGAGGCCATTGCAGGGGTCCTCAGCAGCATTAGCCATACAGGCACAACTGTCCTCCCCTCAAATTCTTAATTTCTGATTCCAAAATGAACAGCTTCATCCGCCTTCAGCCATCCAGATCAACTTCACTTCAATCTGTGGCAAAGCAAATCCAAGGGCCTCCTGGCACTACAGGAGCTCAGCTGTCAGGCGCCCCTGTCCTCGCCAAATCACTTCACTGGCGATTCCCTCAGGGCTGCAGCTGAAAAATAGCATTAAATCCCAGCCATCTCAGACGTCACCGCCTCTGCACGGCATGGCAGGGGCTGGCTGGCAGGGAACAGCCGGGATCTGGAGCCTCATGCTCAGCCAAAGCGCGGAGGTTTGCGTTAATGGACTGCTTTTTCCTATTGTTTCTGGTTAGGGTGGCTATTCCCGAGCATTGTGGCTGCTCCACAAATGCAGGCACACCCAGCTGGCAAGGTAACAGGGAAGGAGTAAGGAAGGTTGCAAAAGCCCAGGGAAATCCCTGGGGCAACACCATCGTCCACCTTGGGTCTCCATTGCTGCTTTCACCCTGGAGTGCAAGTGCAGCACCGAGCTCAGCTCTCTGCCAGCAACTGATGTGGGAGGATCGGATTGCAGCCCTGGCCAGCTCCCTGGGATATGAAGGTCACCTCGTACCTGGCCTGTACTGCCAGAGAAAAGAGGTCTGTTCCCACCTGGTCGGGTGGTGAGGTTCAAGGACACATTCCAGATGTCCCTGCCCACCTCTGGGAAAGTGAGGAGGGAGTGAACACCCAGCCACTGCGGAGCTGGAGGGTGCAAGGGGAGAAGAGCAAGGTGGCTTCAAGCACACACCAGTGGGTAAGAAAAATACTTGTCAGAAATGGGACATGCTTTGACCAATCCTGAAAAAAAATAATGGTCATAAGTTATTATTCCCAAGTGCAGGGAAGCATAAAGATTGAAGTAATCCAGTCTGAGCTGCAAAGCTGAGGGCAGGCAGTAAGTGGTGATGAAGAAGGTGCACGTTCTTCCTCTCAGGCATCGCCCATAAAAAACCAGACCTCATCAAACCACAATTGCCCCAACCTTGCAGCCCCATGTGGCCGGTGGGGTGGGCAGGACAGCAATGGGGGCTGAGCCTCGGGCTGCTCTTTGTGTTCTGAGAACCCCCATGCCTGTGCAGACACTGCTGGTGCCAGCTGGGGCAGGCACTGTGCCCGGTGCTGTCCCAACCTGCCACCACAAAGCCGCTTTGTGCAGAGCCGGCCAGGCATGTCCCCAGCCTTCTCCCTGCTCTGTGGCCACAGTCTCCCCCGTGCCTGTCCTCTCGCAGGCCAGGGAAGAAGGCAGGGTCACACCAAGACAGTGGTGACCCACCCCCCTGTGACCCACGACCTCCTCCTCATCCTCCCACCATCTCCTTCATCCCCAGCTCCTTTGTCTTCCTCATGACCTCCCAGTGGCTCACATCCCCCCAAACCTCTCACCTCACTGGGATGGACCCCTCCCTGGAGGGGTAACTGCACAGCCTAGGCTGTCTGGTGAGGCTGATTGACTGCCCCACCTTTCCCAAGAAGTACATCACCCTGGGAGATCTCCTAGCCCTTTTATTCATTCCGCAGCCAGCTGCCATCACATCCAGTTGGCAGGAGAACCGCAGCCCAGGAAGCTGTGAAACATCCCAGTACTCCACAGGGTAAACGATGTGTTTGGGGACTGTTAGATTCTCCCCTGACATTCCCAGTCCTAAAATAAGCCCTGCAGGCACTAACCTCCTTGCAGAGGGGCTTCTAAATCACAGCTAAAAGATCCTCTTGCAGTTAAAAGATCCTCTCCATTATCAAGTCCAAGCAGTTAAGAATTCCCCTCCTGATTGCTTCCTTCCCTCCCCAAAAAACCCCCAAGCAGTTAGAGCAGAAATTCAACGAGCAGCAAAACCAAGCTGGGCAGAAGGAAAGAGTCCACATGCAGGAGGCCAAGCCTTGTCCTTTGCAGCTGGTGGGCAGGTCCCAAGACTCCTTTCATCAGTTGATGTTTTTCTGTCCCTTTGCTCCTGCCCTGTGTCCACGAGAGCCCCAGGACAGCATCTGCCTACCATAGGCACTGTCCAGATTCCAAAGACAAGGGCAGTGCCGCTGGGGCGAGCAGCAAATCTGCTTCCTGGGGAATAATTCAACTGCCCAGCAGGAAGAGCCCAAGGACTCCGGAGCATCCCTGCTCCCTCCAGGGAAGACTGCAGCCTGTGCCTCAGTTTCCCTACAGGGAGCAGCACTAAAAGCATAGGGATTAATGACATGATCCCTCCCCTCCACGTCCCCTCCTTTGCCCTCTGAGAGGGTGGGCAAGGAGCCCCAGTGGTACCCAAGACCCCCCCCACCCTGTGCTTGCCTTCAGGAACTCTCAGCCAGACTGGGGGCCGTGCCGGCAGCCGGGTTGGGCTTGGCGAGCTGCCGCAGGTCCCGCACGGACCTCACGGCCCACTGGGCCAGCTCCCGCAGCACACCCAGGCCCCGCAACTTCTGCTCGAAGAGGCTAAGATGCGGCAGGGGCGGCGGCCCGTCCCCCTCCTCGCTGGGGACCCCGCGGCTCTCCAGCCGCAGCAGCTCTTCGAGGTGGTAGGCAAAGGCCGAGACCTGGAGCAGGACAGCCGCCAGTGCATGGCCCAGGCCCGCGTCGGCCTCGCCCAGCTGCTCCCGCTGCTCCTCCAGCATCTGGGCCAGCAGGGCGCGGAAGGCCCGGTAGGCCGCCAGGTTCTCCAGCAGCCGCTGGGCGCCCGTCTGCTCGTCCCAGCGCTCCACCGCCGCCAGTGGCAGCCCCTCCACTGCCGCCACACTGGCCGAGGCATCCAAGCCCTGCTGCTCCACCTGCAGGGTGAGACCCGCCGGGGATCAGCGGAGGCAAGACAAACGCGGCAGGACCCCCAGCCTTGAGCCCTGCAGGTGTTGGGGCAGTGCAAGCTGCCCGAGGTCTTGCCCAGGTATCAGCACGCCCAGATCCAGCAGGACTCCGTGCCCCATCCCTGCCACGGGTCGGAGTCCTGGCACCCCAGCACAGCTGCCCGGATCCCACCAGTGCTTCCAGCCCCGCGGCAGCCCGAAGGAGCAGGGCAAACTCACATAGGCATCCAGGAGGTCAACGACATCCGCACGCATCTTGCCAGCCAGGCGGATGCCACGGCTGCAGAGGTCGCGGCGCCGGAGGGCAGTGGAGGGGCTGTCTGCGGCCGCCATGGTCCGGGCAGCTGTCACGGCCACCAGGCTCCTGGCACAGCACCCGCCCTGCCGGGCGAGGACAATCCCTTGCTGAGCTGGTGCATTCCAGCCAGGAGCTCCGCTCACACGTCCGCTGGCCTGGTTCTCCCCCTCTTCCGTGCCTGGGGCCTGGCACCACACTGCAAATTCCCGCCTCTGGGATCAACAGCGACAGATTATTTCCCCTAATTCCCCCACGCATCGCTACTCCAAGCTCTTGCCCAGAACTGTCTGGCCTGGCAGCAACAGGCTCCCAATCCCCAGCTGCCCCACTCCTCCCTCCCAGCCATAGTGAGGTTAGCAGCACGCTAATCCCTCGGCTCATTCCAGAGCGCAGGAAACCACTGCTGGGAAGAGGTGAGCAAAGCCCAGACATTGCTCAACACCTCAGCCTGGGCAGCGGTCTAGAGCCTGAGTGGGGCCGAGAATGCTTGAGGGCAGACCCCCAGGCAGGAGATCCCGCAGCAATCCCAAGCTAAACTGCAAGCCAGACCCTGGCAGAAGGATCTGTGCCAGACGCTTCTAACTCTCCTTTCCCAGAGGGGTCTTGCCCTAAAGAGAGGCTGCAGATAGGGAAAGATATCCCAGCTACCCCAGGAAAACACCAGCCACCCCACAGGTGAACTGCACGCACCAAGACAAAAACAGCCCTTCGGGTTGGGTTGGTTTTTCCTCAGTATGTTTATTTTGGTTATGCATTACCCAGATCAAGAGTGAAAAAAACCACAGGAGTTGAAAAGCAGCTTTCCATGAATACCACAGTGTGCCTGGCTGGGGGTCCCAGGGCTGGGAGGTCCCTTATGCCCAGCAGCCTCCTTGCCAGCAGCTGGCTACTGCAGAAGCTGCTGAGCTTGGGGAGCCCCTTGCCATGGCAGCCCCCAGCCCCAGCCCGGTGGCCCAGGGCCCCCAGAGTGCTGCCCATGCCAAAGGGCTTCATGCCCCCTCCAATCCCTCCCCAGGAGGAGAAAAAGAAATAAATACAGGGGAAAAAAATACAAAAAAGTTTATTGCAAACTACTACAATAATTTATTGAAGCAAACTGCATGCGAGTGAAGTAGAGACATCAAGGGAAGGAGGAACTGCAGAAGGGCTGTGTCAGTTTTAGGGCTTCAGAGGGACGTGGGAAGGGAGCTACACATCTCTCCTGCATCAGGGGCGAGCAGGCTGCAGTTAGAGGACAGACAAGCACCTGGCCATGGCCAGAAAAAGAAAAGGGAGAGCTACAAGAGGTGTCATGGAAGGACAAGGCAGGGAGTGGCAGGGATGAGACGTGTCCAGGCCAGGAAGCAATGGACATGTTTGATTTTGCATCCCAGAAGTGCAGCCAGGGGCAAACTCTGCTCCACTGGGGTGAACGTGGGACAAGGAAGCCTCCCCCAGCCTGGTGCCAAGTGCTGGGTCACCAGAGGTGAGCAAGCCCGTGGCCCTAAGGCGTTTTAGTGCCATCCCTCAACCACTAAACCCCCGAACTCTCCTTTAGTGTTCTGTGCAAGGCTCTGCCCATTCCACACCTCCCACAGGCAGGCAGAGATGCAGCTCCAGCAGCACCATGTCACCAGGTTGGAACGACATAGCCAGCCTGCCCTGAGGGTCTCCAAGTGTCCCCAGAGAGAAGCTCCCACTGACGGGAGTGAAACCATCAGAGCTGGGCTGAACTGCTGCCATCAGCGTGCTTGCTGGCCCTCTCTAGCCTGCAAGGGGAAGGGAGCAGCTACCACCCAGAAAGTTTCCTGCTGGAAACCACAGTAAAGCAATCCAAGAAAGACACTGGATCATCTCAACTGAAGGAACTGGTTTAGTTTAACACCATTCCACCATGGACCTGCCACTAGGTGTGCTGGGCCCTCAAGTGAGCCAGGCTGCTGCCACAGCGTGAGAACGTGGGATGCCCACACCCAGAGCACAGGACACCCAACTGCTCCGCCTCAATCCACCCCAACACCAGGAAGTGCTTCGACTTGCTCTGACAAAGGTATCAGTGCAAAAGGGGGAAGGAGGGAGGGAAGGGGCAAACCAGACAAATAGCCCAAGAAAAGCCAGAGTGTTTCAGCCACAGCTGGATCTCCAGGCATCACAGGGGACAGAGTGGGTGTTAAGAGTCAGTTTCCTGTTAATCCAATTAAATTCCACGTTTTATTGCAGTTTTCCAAACCCCAGGTACCTGATTTCAACAAGCTGCTGTGTGCTACAGACCAACTCAGCTGATCTTGTGCTCCGACAAGATACTTGACAAGCTCTGCTCCCAACCCCAGAAACCCAACCAAAAAACAAGCAAACAAACAAAAAACCCAGGTTATTCTTCACCTCTTCCAAAATCGCTACGAATTCAAGGCCACTGAATCTCCACACAAAATTTCAGAGAAGAGCAAAAAAAATCCCAGTCTCCACAGCAGACACATCCTATGTAAACTTTTCCAAGGGCTCAAAGCTGCCCTAACTACACCAGCAGGCAATACCTGACCCGCCACATTTCAGGGAAAGCTGGGGTGTCTCTGCAGGAAAGAGAAGCTTTCAGAACACGCTACACAATCCCTCCCCCCAAAATGAGGCCAGGGAGAAAAGCTGACAGCCCCTTACTCCCACATCAATCTATTGCCTCAGATAAACAAGCCTGAGAAATCCATATCCAGTCCCTGCTGTGTCTTTGTCTAGACCTGGAAAGGAGAGGCAGAGTTGGATGAGGAGCACCACATCCCCCAGCAGCAAGCAGCTCACGGCTGGCCCGAGTCACAAGAACAAGTTCCTGGCTAACACTGTCCTTCCCTGAAAGGCTAGGGGCAAAACAGGCATTTAATGCAAGGAGCTCACCCAGAGCTGGGAGGGAGGGAGAGACAACCCACCACCACTCACCTCATCCTCCTGCTAACACGCTGCTTCAGAGACTCCCACTGCACACAGGCTCTCCTCCAGGGGCTCTCCCTCTACTCTGGAAAAGCTGCAAGACACATCTGACTCCAGAGCACTGCTTTCACTTCGGCTCTCCCAGCTGCTGGCACGATGGCACTGCAGCTCCCTGCACTGGAGCCTACTGGGTAACAGCCTGAACCCCTTCCACCCCCGCCCCCTAAGAACAGAACTGAAAAATACCGACCCTTTTTTAAACAATAAATAAGGAATCTTGTTACCACAACACAAAAACGAAGCATGTTCAAAGTGCAAATTACTGTCGTCAAACTGGGATGCTCCTCCTTGCCTCTCCCACGCAGGGCTCCTGTAGCCCCCGGGCCTCTCCATACAAACATGATCTACGAGCCAGGGCGTTCCCTCCCTCCACTTCCTGCAAGGGTTGGAGCAGGAGAGCGCAGTGGGAGCGGGATGTGCACTGCTGCTTCACAGCTCACCCTGCCGAGGGGCTAAAGTGCCAAACTCCCAGCCCCGGCAAGGAAGGAGGAGACTGCAAGGACCGGAGTGCAGTGGTGCATAGAAGTCGGGACCAGGGGCAGAGGGAGTCCTAAGGAACTTCTCCAGAGCATGTCCAACGCATTGTAGTTTGCCAGTGGGGCCACGCCAAGGAGCCAGAAAGGCAACTGCTTTGGGGTAGAGCAAAGGGTTTCGGCAGTGCCCCCTCCCTTGGAGAAATCCGCTGCTCAATCCAACTTGCTCTGGCAATGGCAGCATGTGCCCCTTTCCACAAAGGGGCCGTGGGAGAGAGAAGTGGTTGGGAGAAAGAGGATGTGCTGTGATCCACGCTGGAGGGGAGCAGACCCTTCAGTTATTTACTAGTATTGTATGTTTTGTTTAACTTTCCTCTCTTTCATTAAGTGCCTCCTCCATTTTTTTTTCCTTTTCCTTTTAAATACTGAGTCCCAACTGTCCCAGCACCTATGTGCTCCCCAACCACTAGGGTCCAGTGGAGTCTGAATCTTCAATGAGCACCTCCGTGCTGGCTCCCAGCATCTCTGTGTTCATGACCAGCCCCTCTGGGTTCGCACTGCTGCCGCTGCCCACGAAGAGCTTGCCGTCAGCCACCAGGCTCACACGCTCTGCCCCACCACAGTAGGGCTTTGGCATCCCCTCTGGGCTCAGCAGCAGGCAATCTGCTGGGGGAGCGCTGCCCAGGGGGTCGGGGAGCAGCGGGAGGCCCTGGCCATCTGTGGGTGGTACAATGGCTTCGGGATTAGTGCCCAGGATATCGGTGCTGGTGATCAGGGCACCCGCGTTGGCAGCCAGTGCTTCAGCAATGAGCACTTCAGGATGACTCTTGGCTTTGTGGGCCACGACGCTGTCCTTCTTCTCAAATTTCTTGCCACAAATATTGCAGGAGAACTGGTAGAAGGAGTCTGCATCATGTTTCTTCATGTGCCAGTTGAGGGAAGCCTTCTGCCGGCAGGTGAATCCACAGATCTCACATCTGGGAGGGAATAACAAGGAGGTCACAACAAAGGGACATCGACATAGGGGACATCTCCTCATAGGGACAGTAGTAGCGAGGTGGCAGCCCAGGAAAACAGCAGGGGCCCACTAATGTGCAGTCCCAAGGAGTAGGTGACACAAGTGCGTGTTCAAAGAGAGCCGGGACACCAGGAATAGGCTCCAGCCCTGACTTCAGAGCTGCTCTGAAATAGGTGTTTTGGGGATCCCTCAGAGCACGAGGGCAAGGCACAGGCAGAGGTACTCACTGCAAGGGCTTCTCGCCTGTGTGGATCATCCGGTGCACTGCCAAGTTGTGGGAGCTCTTGAAAGCCCGGGCACAGTACTCACAGATGTAATCCCTTTGATCTGAAAGAGAACTGCAGTTGCAGCATTGCTCTCCCACAGACGTGCTCCCTTTCCCAACTCTCAGCCAGTGCAGGTAAAGCTGCCCAAGAAGGAGCAGAACTACAAGTTCTGGGAGGAGGAGGTGTCCCACAACACACCACAGCTGCTGATCTAGAGAGGCGAGGCATGATTAAGACTCTCCTAAGAGCTAATTATCCAGTCTGACCAACACTAAAAGACTGGCAAATTGGGACAAATCAGACTATCTGTAGAGGTTTATTCCTCAACAGAGCTGAGTGATGCTTGCCAGAAGGAGAATTAAAACCTCTACAGTCTATTTCTTTCATTTACCTAAAAGATGATAATCCAGAAGACAGTAATATCCTGCTGCTGCAGCAAATCTATGCCATCTGATTTGGCTTCACTCTCCCCAGAAGTCCCAGAGGCTTTTACATTTTCCCCATCTATTCACTGACCTGAAGGGGAGTTTGTATCTATTTCCCACCCCCCTGTACCTGTGTGATGTTTGGCATGCCGCAGGAGCTGCTTCTGGAGTCGGAAGAGCCGACCGCAGGAGGGATGAGGACACACATATTTTTTCTTCAGCAAGTGCTGATATTTTATATGATGCTGGAAAGAAAGTGGAAGTTTACAGACTGTTCAAGGCTGAGTGAACAGCTGAGGTTCACTCAAGTTTAGATCTCCAGTGGAAAATAAAACAAATGTGGACATCCAGCAACCTGACAGACACTCATGCACAGCTACAACTGGCCACAATGAAGTCTTCCAAAATGACAGCATTAGGAAGGCGTGTGAGTGCTAGTGGAGGCTTAGCTGCCTGTTCAAGCATCCCTTCCCTGCCCTCCTACGTGCCACAAAGGAAGTGAACACTTCCACCAACCTGCAGGTACCGTGGGTGAGCCAGGACCGTGCCGCAGCCTTCCATCTCACAGCGGACATACTGGATCGGAGGCTTCTTCCTGGGAAATCAGCAAGGAGAGGGGCAGAGTGTTTGGCTGCTTCTATGATCAGGTGATTCTACAGATAAAGATTCTATCTATATTCTATTTAGAATCAAAATTTCTGTGTCTGCGAGGATCTGTTGCATCTCATGCCACAAATAATAAGTGCAAGCACAGCAAAGCACTATTGCTCCAAACCTCCTGCC
The DNA here is from genome assembly GCA_013399455.1 of Anthoscopus minutus. Classification (NCBI taxonomy): domain Eukaryota; kingdom Metazoa; phylum Chordata; class Aves; order Passeriformes; family Paridae; genus Anthoscopus; species Anthoscopus minutus. Next base: position 142,482 of record VWYI01015236.1, read on the forward strand.
TGGGCTGTGACAGAGTTGCTGTCCCAGAGACACCTCCTCTTCTGCCACTATTTGAGGGCTCTCCCTAAAGCTGGGAAAATCTCAGAAGATGCAGAATTCCCAGAATCTTATTGCTGGGCAATGCTAAAGGAGGGATAATTTGAGAAGTGGGGAGGGGGCTGGTTCACTTGGAAGAAATAAAAGCCACAACTATAGTAGATGGAAAAGATGGAAGACAAGGCATACTGCTGTTTTTGGTTTTTATTCCCTTTAAGGCAGAGAGATGGCTTTGGGACAATTCTTGTCTGCATGTAGGACACAAGGGAAGCAAGTCTGCAGAACAGAACTGGTTTGAGAGGATCATTTACCTTCTCTTGGGCAGCCTTGGGCTCTTGTCATCCTTTCTCCTCCTTCCCCTCCTGGAACAGGGATACAGAAACAGAACTGAGAAAAGCTTCTTTACATTAGCAGTGGGCAGAGACGTTGGAGTGTATGCTGTGTTGCCTCATTAACTGCATGGACTAGAAAAAAAAACTGAGTGCAAGTTTGAAACAGATTCAAAGGATGGAGAATTCCAGAGAAATAAATGCTTCATATTGTTTGCCTGCTCAATACTTCCCATTTCCTAATGCATTTTTCATAAACATGTAATTTTGCCAACATGGTCTAGAACCAACAGTGCACCCTATTTCCTCTGCTCTGTTGGGGAACATTCCACACCATGGGGAAACAACCATCTTCCTGATCAGGAAGAACGGGACTAATGATCCAGCAGCTATTTTACAGGCCTCTCAATTAGCCACAGCAACTTCTGTATCTGTCAAGACAAAGATCTAGGCTCTGCTGTGCAGACCTGTGCTCACATGCAGCTTCCCAAGCCACAGCTCTGCCCAGCTCTGCCTGCCTGATCCAGTTCAGGCACAGACACTTAGAGCAGATTGATGGAAGTATTTTTCAGACTCTACAGGGACCTCTGTATTGATGGCAAGCCAGGAACCTGCTGAACACACACTCAGCATTCAAGCCAAGCCCTCAAGAGCCACAGGTTTTATTACGCACAAAAAGTAGTGTCTGATTCAAACAACAAAACCTCAAGCCTCAGAAAGCAGTCTCCAACAGACAAAAATGCTCTCAAAATATCAGCCTACTCACTCCTCTTCACTGTGAATCAGCGGCAGCTCAGGAAAAGCAAGAGAAATTACACCACCAGTGTGCAGCAGGTCAGCAGAGGGAGCCCGGGCTGTTCCAACAACTCAGAAAGGAAATGAGGTACAAAACCAGCTCCTTTTTATTTTTTCCCCCTCACATTATCCCAACTAAGGTCACATAAACCGATCTCCCTCTGTTGCCAGGAGGAATGTTCCAGCCATGAGTTCCAGTGACAGCGCACTTGAAGGTGTTGGGCTGTTGGCAACTGACTGGGTGGCAAAAGTTTGTTGTTTTACTTCTCAAAAGCAAGGGGAACACAGCTGACTTTCCTGAGCTCTGGTAAAGTCCTAACTATACAAAAAGGACACCTACCACACATACAAGATATTCTAGCGACAAGATATCCCAGTATCTGCCCCCAGCACACAGCAGGAATGCTGCCCTCTCCCACTCGCTTTCAGGATCCACTTGAGGCATCACAACAAACACATTGTAAGGACACCTCGAAGGGTTTCCCACTGAGTGGTCACACCCAGGGAGACTGACTAACCACAGGATGATGAAAAAACCCTCCACTTAGGCTAAACTCTGATTTTTTTGCAGCTGAACACAGGGAAGATGTGAGGGCACAAGATAAACAGTGCTGCCTCATCACCACTCAGGCCCAGAGGAGGAGGGGAATGGGGGGGAACCAACAACAATAAAACACTGTTGTACACCAGCAAGAATGCAAAACACACAGCACACACTGGCATGTGTAACTGCAGAATTTACTCACTTTCTTGGTGGTTCTTCATCCTCCTGAAACTCATTCTCTTCTTTCACTTCCACTTTAATCTCTTTCTGCCTTTCTTTTTCCTCCTTCCCCTTGCTAGCTTTTCTCCTTTGCTTTGGTGCTTCCCTACAAAGACACAAGTACAACACATTACTCCCATACTCTTCCCACTGCCTGCTTTTTACAAAGATTTAAGCAAAACCTGGACCCAAGTTCAGGTCTATTCTTCAAGTTCAACTTTCAAGCAGAAGTAAGAACCATGTTTAGGGAAGCACCCAGCAGCCAGCAAGGCTCTAAAGGGCTTGCTGTCCCTGAGAGAACAGTTCTGGCCAATGCAGGCAATGTTTAGAACCATTCCACCAGATAAACTAGCACAGGTGGTTTGAGGCATATTAAGCTAATTCAGGTAACATGCCCATATTTTTTTTGGTCTAAACCCTTAATAAGTACATAAACTAATATACTTCTCTAGGTGGGGCTTGTAGGTCTCATCTCTGGGATCATCTTTGAAGGGAACTTCTTCCTCACTGATGAGCATCTCCTCATCATCATCACTGCCAGGAGAAAAGAAGAGATGACTTTGGCAGCAACAGCTTGGCCACTACTGCAAGGATATCTGTGCACCATCCTCCAGCATAGAAAGGATATTTCCTCATCCAGGACAACTGGGAAAAGGTAACAGTTGCACTGACCCAGGAGTACAGGGACAACCAAAACAGCCCAGGCAGAACTGTGTCATCTCTTCAACTCACCCACCCACAGCAACAAAGCTACCAGGTGGAATACCCAAATTTTATCTTACTATCCATTTCTCCACAATATCTCCTTACATGTGTGCACACTGGAACTGCAAAGGTGAGGGGCCAAAGGAGACAGAGCTACTGTCAGTCCCACAGAACATTTTGCACAAGAATTTATTTTCAAGCAACTCAGGCCCACCTTGACACAATGAATAGGAAGAAACACCACAAAACAACATGTCCTACCTGACTCCATCTGGAGACTGATGCTCTTCTGTGACCACTGAAAGGAAAAGTCACCATTAGGTTTCAAAGTGTGTTCGCTGCAGTGAGCTCATCTGTCTCACGGTACCTCCGTCGACATTCAGAGCCGGGAGTGCTGGTGGCAGAAGGTACCCGTGACAAGCAGCACCATGCCAGCACCAGCCACATGCCCAGAGTGACAGCCACAGCCAGCTCCCTGACCGTCCCCAGGCCCTCCATGTCACGTACCATACTCCAGCTGGTCGGCGTTGGGCTCTGACTTGCAGATGAGCTGCAGGGAGCCTGCCTTAGATCTGGAGGCGCGGGAATTCTCGGAATCACGCTGGCGAGTGGCGGCCGCTGTCCGGCTGCTGCGCCAGCTCCGGCTGGGCCGGGCTGTGCCCACAGAAGAGCCATGGCTGAGCACGCTGGACACTTCCTCCTCTTCCTTCTCTTCTTTGGGAGCTGAAACAGCCATTGCAGTCTCTTTCATCATAGTACAAAATGGCTAAATCCTGTCATTAAATCACTTCTTAAATCACAGCAGTCCCTGCCTGCTGTGAGAATCTGCTCAGCCCTCTCTGCTGAGCCAGGACACTCCCCAAGCCCTCACCTCAGCAAACCTTCTCTTAAAACTCTCCTCAAATTCTCTCTAAGACACTAATATTTAAAAGCGGCTTGTATTTCCCTTGGATAAAGGCTTCTAAGACGATGATTTGTAGGCTCTAAGCACAACAAAAGAGACACTCATAAAGCTCAGCAAGTCCTTTATGAAAGGCCAGCTTCAAAGCAGGGCCATGTGAAAAGTCATGTTTAGAGAATCCCCCAAACACACACTTCATTGGAATTGTACACCTGGCAATATCCCTGAGGGATCTGAGTCGGATGTTTCTGGTGCTGTGCTAGAGCAAAAAGCATCACAAACGCTGTTAGCCTGAGGTCTCTGCACTTATTTACAGCTTGTTTCCTTTTGGCTCATGGCTGGCCTCCAAACATGCTTTGGCAAGGTAACAGAACTGGCTGAAATGTCTTGTGAGCAAGTTAATCTCTTAGAAACTAGAATTTCCAGGTACAGTTCACTTGATCTCACTTTTAGGTGCTTGCTGTGACACTGGGCCTTCATGAACTCCACGCCCTTTGAAATGCTACTTAGGTTGGAAGGGACCTTAAATTTCATCACATTCGAAGCCCTGCCATGGGCAGCAACACCTTCCACTAGTTCAGGCTGCTCCAAGCCCTGTCGAACCTGACCTTGGATACCTCCAGGGAATCCACAACCTCTCAGATTGCTCCCAGCCTGCAATCTCCAGTTTTGCATCAAGCCTTCAGAACCGAATGATCCTTTTTCTCCTAGCATGTAGTTTGCTTTGCATTATTCACTGTCTGATCCTTGATTAACAGGGTGCGAATAAGCAACATTTGGCAGGAAAAGCCTGACTGGAATCCCGGATGTGAGGCATCACACTGTCTTGTAAACCATCAAGCTGCTGTCTTGCATGTATAAACCTCACCAATGAGGCATGAACTACATCTTCTTGGCTTTCTCTGACAGATCTCAAAGTGATTGCTGCACATTCTTAGTCCTCATGGTAGAACATCTCAGGTTTTTTAATGCTAAATCAAACCCAAAGACACTTTAAACTATCCTCTAGAAATTCCCTCCTCAACCACTACCATGCTGCACTACCAGGGATAGTACACACTGCTGCTCTGGAAGAGCTGTATTTCCTTGGAAGATCGGGCATTCAGTTGATTATTTATCATTTTAAAAACCAGGCTCACAGAGCTGAAGCACACCTGCCTCAGAACATACCTGGACAGAGCACACCCCTCAACCAGCAGCTCTGCTTCCTTCCTCTAAAGTGATCTTTGACAAGCCTTTTCCCAGGATTTCTCCTTCCTACTTCCTCTGCTTCAGCACAGCTGAAGATTCACAGCTAACAGATTCTGGGCATTTTTACATGCAGAGAATACCCAGGTTCCTGCCAAAACCCATCCTTAGGAGATGTATCAAGCTTTACTTTGCCACGGAACTCACAATGACACAGAACTACAAGCTGAAAAACCTTCCAACTCTAGACCCTCCCAACATGGTCCCTGGACCCTATCCAAGGGTCAGGGCTGCACCAGGAAACTTCTGTCTGTCAAGTGTTCAGCTGCAGGAACAGCTGTAATTAGCAATCAGCAAAGCCTTGCCCAAAATATGCAAAGTCCTAGACTTGGAATAAATTTTAGTCTCTTTTTCCTTCACAAAAAAATAGATTAAAAATTGTAAGCAAATGCCAGTCTCTTGGAGAAGGAACAAGAAAAGAAAACCTGGAAGAACACCTGAAGTCAAATTGTAGCTTCAGTTAGACAACTAAAAGACAAGACCCTGGGCACTGCTCTGCTTTTCAAAAGAGCTGAATTTTGATTTATGAGGCATTTGAAAGCTTTTTACTGACCTTGCAGACAATTTCAGAAAATACATGAGTGCAATTAAGTGAAAGGAAAACAAACTATTAATTGCTAAGTTAAAAAGCTGTTATAAAAATAAATGTACCACAACATATGCACACCTCTGAAATTTAAGGCAGTGTAACCACACAACAGATAAGGCACCAAACACCTGGTTTTATAATGGCATGGACAAAAATGAAACTCAGGAAAAATATCCAAGTGCAAAGGTCCATCCACAGGGCTCTTTCCCCACAGAGTACTGTAGAACTGTACAGATGGGACACAGGAAAATCCTTGGAGGGTTTGGACAGTCTGAGCTATTTAAATTCAGCGCATTTTTATAAGGTTTGGTTTTAAGTAATGACATTTGTCTCTCCAAACTCTGACAAAGACTTAAGGGAAAGCAGTCCAAAAAGGAGCATGAAGCATTAAGAATAAAACTCTAAGGTATAATGTGAGTTCTCTCTGTAAAAGCCCATTTGGTACTACCCAAGTCTCAAAGTTTTCCATCCTTTTTAAATCTGCCAAACCTGACTGCTTTCTTAGTAAAACCCCTGGATTTGAGAACGGGCTTCCAGGGAGGTGTCTCTCCTGACTAAAATGCAAATTATTCCCATGAGGAATCAGAGTGCTGTGGGAAGCCAGACATGAATTCTGCTATGCAGCAACCGTAGCTACACCAATTCATTTGTAAGCTGAGATTAAACATTCTACTTATGCATCCAATATTCCTGCAGGCACACGCTGGGAAATCCTGCGACTGCATGACTAAGCAGGTGACAGGGAATAGCAAGGGAACACAGGCTGACACTGCAGCTGCCCCCGTGCACGCCGCTGTGGTGACAGTCTCACTCGGGCCGTGACACAACCACACACACCTTTGGCTCTCATTTCCCTCTAAACTCCCCGTCAGACCTGCGCAGCCAGAACTCCCAAGGGGATGCTGGAGAAGCCTGATCCCATGGCTCTGTACCATGGCTGTCCCAGGGAATATTCCAAAGTGGATTTAGCAGTTGACAGTAAAGGCTAATATTGCAATGCAAAAAAACAAAAATCAAAAAAAAAATCAATTCTGTATCAGGGAACACCAGCTAGCACAGAATTCCAAGCCTTCACCAGAACCATTCAGCACCTTATCTCAGCTCCATCCAGGGTGAAAGGACAAATGGGATTGTGCCTTCCAAGCTCACAGGGGACTCCTGGCTACCAAAAACCCTGTTGTGCAAGGAAAGCAACTGCTTGCTTACACTGGTCTGGCTCCTTCAAAAACTTCTGCTAAAGCCCAACAGGAGGAAGAGGAGGGAGAAGCCCCTCTCCTGCTCCTGCTTCCTGTCCAAGGAAGCCACTCCGCCTGTTTCCAGGTCCTCTCCAAACAGCACAAGGTGCACAAGGGCTCCATCCAGTGTGCAGCCAAGACACAGAAGTGCAGCTTCCTCACTTCTGTGCTTCTGTAGACTAAAAAACAAACCAGAAACAAACAACCCCCACCGCACAGATTTCCTCTGGCCCAGAAGTCAGCACTTCCCAGTGCCAATTTCCATGCAACTATTCCTACCATCCTTTTGGCTGCAAATCTAATCAGGGAAAAAAAGAGCTCCAGAAGTTTAACAAACACTTTTTCCACTCTCACCTTCGAGCACAGCTGAAACTCTCAGAGCCCAAGTTAAAGGCTAAAATGGCTCGAGTGCAGAGAGCCCCCAAACCTGGGAATTTCAGTCTGACAACATTCACTTTGTGGGGTAAAAATGGGAATATTCTCCCACTTTTCAACCACTACAAATAAATACTTCTCTTTAAACTAAAACACCAAGCATGATCATTAAAGTCTTAACTCTATACACATATGGAGCTAAACTTTTTTAGGTATTTTAGCAACTATGCATTGACAGAAAAGGCAGAAGCTCTGACATTACACTGCCAAACCTTTAAATACACACAAGCAAGATCTGGGTTCAACATTAATTCTGCTTCAGTCTGTAAAAACACACCTTGCCAGCTGTGATGGATTTCCACACCCAAATGGAATAAAGACTTGTAGGAAGAAAGTTAAACAGTTACCAAAATACAAGAGTAACAGCAGCCTCAGAGACATAACTGCTGGCAACAAACCTCGACAGCTCCAGCAAAAAGGGGAATTCATCTGCACAGGTGTGTGACCTCCTTTCCTCAATGCTTCATTCTGCCACAATTCTCTGGTGACAGATAAAAAAAAAACACTACACAAAGCCCTCTACTTAGACCTGTTTCAGAAGTCATCACCAGGTAAGGAGCAAAGCCCTGTAACTTTTTTTTTGCTTTCCTTTTCTTTTTTTTGTTTGTTTGGTTTTTGTTGTTGTGGTTTTTTTTGTAAACAAGACATGGTTAAATAGGTGCATAAAGTTCACTGCGTGTATCAGAAAACGACAGTTCTGCTCCTGGTTGCAGATGCCCACAGTTAGGGCTTTTGTGTTCAGACCCTACTCACTCCTCCAGTTCTAAATAATTTTCTCTTTCGCCCCTTGAGACATCAGTCTAAAAAATCCATAATCCAGTAAAGCTAGAAAACAACAAGTGTGAATACCCAAATACTCTGATTTCTACACAACTTTCCGAGGTCTCTTGAGGATCTACTACTATATTTATGAGCACAGAACAGAAGAGAACCCAGGATTTGCCAACTACTTGGGACTGCTGTACAACAAGAACTGTCAAAACATGGAGCAGCCCAGCCTCATGCTTCAACAGCCATGGAAAGCCCGAGAGCTTTTTGGGACGGTAAGATTTTGCAGGCTGGGCATGTGCTGACAGCAGCAGCAGCAGCTTATCACAGTTCCACAGTCTTGACAGAGACTGGGAAAGAAACTGCACGTCATCCAGCACTAAAACAGTTTTTAAAAGGAAGATCCAAAAGGAGGATAGGGCTAACCCATGGGACACCCCAGACATTCCAGATGGAACACAACACCAGGAGTAAGTAATTCAGTTCTTACCTTTACCAGCAACTTTATCTGCGCACCTGAAAAAACACAAAAGCATGTGTGTAAGAGCCAGACTATGGAATGGGGGCAGCAACAAGGAATTGAATGACGTGGAGATGAGCCCCAACTCCTCAAAGTCCCGGTGCCTCTCTATCGGATCATTGTTTTCAACCCCTCATGCCAAGGTGGATTGTTTCAGCCACAGGAAACTGAGGGGAACTATAGGAATATCCAGAAGCAAAGGCCAAGCCATGCCCAGGGCAGCTATGACCCATCCAGGGGGATTTTGTGCTTAGAACAGGGCAGAGCAGCTGCACTTCCAAAGGCTCCGGCGTCCTGCTCAGGACCGAAGGTGCAGCGAATGCAGCATCTCGTCCCGATAAGGCACATCTCACCGCCTCCCTCACCCAGACCTCTGGCAGAGTGGGCTAGACCGCACTGGCACTCCGGGGCACCGGGAGAGCGGCCGATGCCCGAAGGCGCTGCGCAGCCAGCGTTACCCGGGACACTGCCCTTCCTGGGAAGGGACCGGCAGGGCCAGCCCAGGCCGGAACAAAGGGGCGGCGGCGCTGGGCACCCCGCGGCTGGAGGCGGCCCCAGAGCCTGATCCCGTTGGCGCGGTCGGGCAGAGGCCGCCCGCAGCCCCCCGCCCGTGATCCCCGGGAGGCGCGGGCGGAGCCCGGCACTGCAGGGACTCACCCGGCCCGGGGGGCCTTCCTGGCCGCGGGCGGCGTCTCGGCGGCGGGCTGCTCGGCGGCGGGCCGCGCCCCGGGGCTGCTCCGCC
>VWYI01015236.1:151954-183875 GCA_013399455.1 Anthoscopus minutus
GCAGGCCCCGCCGCCCGGACCGCCCGTCCGCCGCCGGGCCGCCGCCCGGCCCTCAGCACCGCCGGCTTCCCTACCGCCGCCGCTGCCTGCGCCCCTCCGCCTGCCCCCGGGCCCCTTTGCCCCTCGGGCGAGGCCTGGCAAGGGAGGCCGTTCGCCGCCCCGCCCCACGCAGCCGCTCCGTGCCGCGGGACTGCGGCACCGCCCGTGGTACCAGCGGGACCTGGCGGCCGGGCCGGTTTTGGCTACCGCTTCTCCTTTAAGAAAAAAAAAAACGCCCCGTCGGGCGGCGGGGGAAAGTCGGTGACAAAATGGTGGCCGGCGCAAGGGGGGCGGGGCACAAAGCCCTAACCCCGCCCATTTCCGTCCTGCCGCCGCGCATGCGCAGTGCCTGCCGGGAGTTGTAGTTCCACCGGAGATGAGGCCGCGCCGGTTCCTCGTTCTCGGCTGTGTCCCCGCCCCGAACGGCCCTTGGGCAGGAGCCCGGAGAGCGGCTGTGTGGGGGAACTCGCTCCCGTGGTCTCCAAGGCCCGAGTCCCTCCCCAAAGCAACCCCAGCAGCCTCGGTTCTCCCACAGAAGCTGCACTAACACATTAAACCCACACAAAACTCCAAAGCTTCGCCCCTACAGACGCTGAAGGCACCATGTGGAAGCGGGTTTTGTCACGGTCGCTACTCTGTCCCCTTCCTTGCTGTCCCAGACGCCTCGGTGTCCAGGCTCTTGGATCTGGACTAATCCTGGCACAGTATTCCCTTGCCTTGGCTGCAGCCGGATTTGACACCAGCTGCCATCAAGGGCTTGGATTGGGGAAGAGAACTGGGGTGTGGTTGCTCTAGACGGGGGGGGTGGGGGTTGGCTGATCTTACCCACCGTTTTAGGACAGAAGAACAAAGGGTAACACTTCCCCAGAACAAGGTGTTCCTCATCCTCCCTTGGGAGACGGCAAGAATCACAGGGGTTAAAAGAGCCCGCAGAGTTCAGCTGGAAAATCCTGTTTGCTGAACTGGTTCCCACCAGAGAAAGGGCTCCGTGCTTCCTTCTGCTTCTGCATTTCAAATCCTGAGCTCTGATGTGTTCCTAGAAAACAAAAGTGTGTCCAACAGTTCATGAGAGTGTGCTAATAAACCCCCTCACTATGTAGAACCACATCCCCCTGACCCAGACACTGAGAAGGAGGAGAATGTCCTTGCATAAAAGTTAAAGAAAACCTCGGCATCCTTGCACAGGGATTCCTCCTGTCCCTGCTTATTGTCAGCCCCATGCCAACCTGTCCCTGTCATTGTTATGACTGATTTCCCCTCTGCAGGCAAGGCTAGGATCATTTAATTCTTGTTAGAACAGAGGAGCAGAACTCAGGGCAGGGCACTTTGGTTTCTGGATTCTGTAAGGACAGGTTTTAAGTTCCAGCTCCAGATGCTCATGTGCACTCAGGCTCACACATCACTAAATCACTGAGAAAGCTAAAAATAGCCTGAAAGCTTCCACAGGCAGGAAGGTTCTGCTTGTGTGCAGAAAGGGAAATGCCTGACACAAGGATCCCATCGCCAAGCAGCCCTAAGGATTGCCACCAGCAGTGCCTCCTCTCAGCTTAGGATGACTCTTAGCATTCCCGGCCAGAAACACAGCCTGGACACAGCGGGTTGGTGTCCCAGGGGCCTTTTCCTGAGGCACAGTTGGGCTGGATGACCCTACTGTGTACAGGCAACAAATTGGTGTCAGGAATGAAGTGACCCCGGAGGTGGCAGCTTGAGGGGCTCCAGCTCCAACCCATCTCACCCATGGGGGCTCAGCAGTGCCCGGGAGCAGGGACAAGGCAGTGCCAGCTGGACCCATGTGGGTGATGTTGCCTCCCCACAGAGGATGGAGTCTGTGGCTCTTAACCTTTGCTACCAAGGTTTTTCTGGTTGGACTAAAGAGGAGCCAAGCCAGGATATGGTAATACGTTGGCAGGGCTGGTGACGAAGGTGGCTGAGATGTTGTTGGTCACCTACCAGGTGCTGCCTCCTCCAAACACCCAAATAAAAGCCTAAAGAACATGCCAAGCTACGTGTACCCACCTCTGGCATTCATACTCCCTCAGTCCCTTGGAGCTGTTTCCACATCCACTGCCTGCTCCCTGCAGCACCAGGAGATTTCTCTGCCAAAAAGGGATTTGCTGTTATCTGGAAATCGATGATAAGGCTCCAGAAGCGTCCCCCAAAAACAAGGTTCTGCTGGAATGTGACAGTGCTGGTCCATCATACTGCCACAAATCCATTTCCACTCAACACAGAGATACCATCTCTTGTCACAAGTGGCCAGTGACTCCTGGAAAGGGTCTGGGTCAGCAGGACATCTATGTCTTGGCTTCTGGAGCTGCTTGGAGCCCATGGGCTAGTTTCTCCCCTCTGCAGCCCCAGCCTGGGCTGTTTGTGGCTCCCTGTGCCCCAGCTGTGCCTATCACATGTGGTGTGAGGCATGCAGCCCACAAAGGAAATCCTGGGTGACAAACCCCGACGTGGGGGGCGGAGGCGAGACCGGAACAGAGGCGACGCAGTCTCGACTGCCATCTCGGCACCTCAGGGTGCTGCCTCTGCCCTGGGACCCCACACCAAGGCAGGATGGAGGACTTGGGTAAGTTTGGCCTCTCCAGAGCTGATCCTGAAGCCAGGCCTGGTGTGGGGTCACATTTTTGGCATCTCCGGAGAGCCTTTTCCTTCCTGTACCTCAGGACTGGGAGCAGATGCCACACAGGGGCAGCCGCGGAGCCTTGCTCCCTCCTGTGCCTCCCCCATCCCAAGTAACCAATAGGGCCAGTGGTTGAGTGAGCACTTGGCCAAAAATGGAGCAAGACTGAGAACAGGAAATGGGCTGCAACAGTGCCACAGCCCTGGCTGCACCCAGCGAAAGCTGGGAGCCATCTCTGGCCTGGGGTGAGGGAGCCAAGGTCAGGGAAGCAGCTGCACTACTGTGGGCATTCCCTCTTTCCCAAGGTGAGGGGCAGCCAAAGCAGAGAGGCAAAAGCATAAAGGAAAAGTACTCAGCCCACCTTAGGGGAAGTGGTGCTCTGGACACGCAGGATGGGCCCAGGGTGAGCTTTTCCCTGCCAGGGCTTATGCTGAGTCAGGCTGGGGACTGGCAGAGGTTTCTTTGCTGGCCAAGGATGGTGTGCAGGGGCAGGATCCTTTGTCCCACTCTTTGGGAAAGTGGGTACATCCTGCACTGGGATGGGCCCCTTGGGGCACTGGCAGCTGGCCAGCAGGACCTGCTGTGACACTCCTTTTGCTCCTGAGATTTTGGGAGTGGTACAAGACTGCAGGGTGGGCAGCTAGTGGCTGTGGGGCCTGACCTAGGTGTCTCCCTACAGATGCTTTGCTGGAAGAACTGGAGCAGAGCTCCTATGCGGCCTCCAAGGAGTGTGCGCTACAGGGACCAAGCTCCTGCCAGGATGCCCAGCATGGTACTCTGAAGGTAATGCCTGGGAACAGAGACCCTTTAGCTCATGATGGGGTGCTGGAGCTGGGCAGGGGAAACTGCCAGGGAGCACCCTGAGGGCTCTGCCACAAGGGCTTGTCCTTCCAGGTGCCACTGCCGCCTCAAGCTCAGCCTCCAGGAGAAGGTTTGGATTCAGTGTACAGGTAAAAATGGCAATGGGAGAGCAAAGCCATCAGGGCTGCCTATTCCTTGCTGGGGTCTGCCACCCAGGTCTGTCACCTGGGATGGTTTGTATTCTGCATACCTGCAGTGGTGTGTGGGAAAGGGCTGTGTTGGCACGGGTGGAGGGATCTTGGTCTTGACCTTGGGGTGGATGCCACAGCATCTCCCCTCTCTGCCATGTCCAGCACCCCTGTGCCAGTCCCAAAGCCGCTGCTCCCCTCACCCCCACCCACAGAGGCTGCCTGGCAGCTGGATGAGCTCCTGGCTGACCTGGGCCACACGCAGAGCAAGGTGAGCCATGGCCCCAGGGCAGCAGGCTGGGGGGCTTGGCCCTCACCCAGACCTTACCATCCTCCTTCCTGGCAGCTGGCAGCTATAGGGCAGGGAGCTGGGGTGCCTGCAGAGTCCTTGCTGGACAACATGCTGGACAGCCTTACTCGGGACCTGCAGGAGCTAGGCATCACGGCTGCCCCCGCTGGCATCTGCGCCTCCTGCCGCAAGCCCATCGCTGGCAAGGTGAGCCCCCACTGCCACCCCAGCACCCCTGGGCATCATTCCAGATCTGCCCTCACAGCCCCTGTGCCTCCTCTTCACAGGTGCTCACAGCCCTGGGCAAAACCTGGCACCCCGAGCACTTCACCTGTGCCCGCTGTGGGCAGGAGCTGGACAAGGGACCCTTCTTCGAGCAGGGTGGGCAGGCGTTCTGTGAGGAGGATTATCACCAGGCCTTCTCCCCACGCTGTGCGTACTGCGCCGGCCCCATCCGTGAGGTGAGTGAGTGACCCCCCAGCCTCCTCCCACCACCACTGGCCCCCTCACCTCAGCTTTTCCTGCAGAAAGTCCTCACAGCCCTGGAGCAGACCTGGCACCCTGAGCACTTCTTCTGTGCCCACTGCGGGAAGGTGTTCGGAAATGAGGGTATGTCCCAAGGAATGGGTGTGGGGGTCCTGCCCCCATCCCAGGCATTCCCTGCTTTTGCACTTATTGCCCCGTCTAACAGCTCCCCATGGTCTCTCCCTTGCCTTCTATCCTGGGTACCACCATGTCTCCCTGTCCCCAGCGTTGAGCCATCCACAGGTGGCTGCCCATCCCAATCCCCTCCCCACAGGGTTCCGGGAGTGCAACGGAAAGCCATACTGCCACCAGGACTTCCTGGCCATGTTTACTCCCAAATGCCAGGGCTGTGAGCGCCCTGTCACGGATGACTACCTGTCGGCCCTGCAGGGTGTCTGGCACACTGAGTGCTTCGTGTGCACGGTGAGTGGGTGGGTGGGGAAGCATGAAATGGGAGTGTTCCCAGGGCCACGCCAGCCTTCCCTCTCTCCTTCCCCCAGGAGTGCCTGACCAGCTTCACCAACGGATCCTTCTTCGAGCTGGAGGGGCGGCCCTACTGCGAACTGCACTTCCACCAGCGGCAGGGCACCATCTGCCACGGCTGTGGCCGCCCTGTCACCGGGCGCTGCATCACGGCTATGGGGCGCAAGTACCACCCTGAGCACTTTGTCTGTGCCTACTGCCTGGGCCGACTGCACAAGGGCACCTTCCGCGAGTGTAGCGACAAGATATACTGCCAGCCCTGCCATGACAAGCTCTTTGTCTGAGCCCCAGGTGTCCAGCAAACAGCCTCTTTGCCTGGATGTCCCCAGCATTGTCCCCACCATCAGTATGCCTGGCATTGTCCCTGCTGACCCAAACATGCCTCATATCCCACCCGTCAACATCCCTGGCACTGGTCCTGCTCAGCCAGCTGTCCTCAGCCTCACTGGTGTCAAGCCAGGCATCATTCCTTGTCCCCCTCCCTTGCAAGACATCCCTGGCATTGCCTCTTGGACCTGAAGCAATAAAATACCTGGTCCTGCCTTTTCTCTGCTTACTGGTGACTTTGGGGACAGGACACAAGGCAAGGTGAAAGGGCTGGGAAATATCACATGGTTTGTCACAAAGTGACGCCTGTGGGAGCCATGGAGACCAGCACCAGTCCCGGAAAAGGCACCTGGGGCCCAGCAGCAAAGCCAGAGACACCAAAGGGGTAGGCACACATCACACTTTAAAAACTTTATTTATATAAAAAAATCATTTTGTTTTAAAAGCGTTACAAGAGTGTGCACAGGAATCAGACAAGGAACGGCTTGGTGCTTCCCCCTCCCCACCTCCTTGGCCCCCCTCCCTACCAGGGCCAAGGAGGAGAGAAGGGCTGTCTTTTTGGTTCATTTGGAATTAAAAATTAAAAAAGGAATTAGTGTTTTACATATTTAAAGGAAAAGAGAAGAGTTAGACCCCAGAACAAAACCCAACTGAGCTGAGGTGGGGCTGGAAGCAGGGCAGGCCCAGCCAGAGCTGAGGGGGAGCCAGGGCAGGAGCAAGGCACCAACTCTGCCCCCACCACCTCCCCATGCTCTGAGAGCCCACTGGGGGGGTGTGCCCCAGGCTGGGAGGGCTCCTGCTCCAGTTTGCAGCCTTCTACAGAGGCTTCCAGTTGCACAGGGAGCCCAGGGTCCCCATAAAGATCACAGCACATGGATGTGCCCCAGCACCACAGCCAAGATGAAGAGGAGGCACATCCCAACTCCTGTAGCAGCCCAGGCTAGGATGCAGATGAGCACCCTGCACCCTCTCAGTGAAGGCAGAGGGGTTGGGCTCCCCCTAAAACAGGCTCCCAGCCCCACTGCAGACAGGTAAGGCTCCCAGCGGGTAAGGGAAGAGCTCAGCCCTGCCGGAAGCCCAGGAAACTCCCCTTTCCCAGGGAAGCAGCCGGACAGTACGATTCAAAAGAGCTATTTCACAGTGGCAAAAGAAAGGCACGTGTCAAGAGAAAGTCAGTGGGGCAGTGCCGCAGGATCCTGGCTCCAGGTGCCTGGCACAGTGCGCCCTGAGCCGCCCACTCTCCTCAAAACCCTGCTGCACCTCCTCCCTTGGTGGGGACCCTGGCCCATGCCCCAGCACTGACCCCCTTCCTCACATAAGGATCCTCCTCAGAGGCACTGGGTGGGAGCCAGTGCCCCATCCAGACCCCTTCTGCAGGATCCAGAGCTGGATCCCCCTTCCCATGCCCCCAAAGCCTCATCTAGAGCAAAGCAAGAGACGTTATTGCTGGTTTTCCTTCCCCTGGCCCCCATGCCTCCAGCTCCCGGACTCCAGTCCTGCAGCCTTCAGGGAGGAAGGGTGCTCCTGTTGTCCCTACAGCCCTGGTTGAAGAGTGATCCCGCACGAAAAAATATATCCTATAGGCAACAAAACCAAACCAAAAACAAGGCGGCAGCGAGTGAGGTCCCAGTCCCTGTCCCCGCAAGACACCTTGGAGCAGGGGGAAGGTGTGGGAGAGAAGGCAGCTCCTGGTCAAGGCAGAGATCCGAGTCCTTGTGCAGCATCCACGCCGGCTGATCCGGCAGAGTCGGGCAGGAAGGTTTTACTCTCAGGAAGGAGGTGGTGAAGGACAGGAGGAGGAGTTCTCAGTGGTGGTGTCCCAGAAAAAGGAGGTGCAGCAGCCTGGAGGAGATCGAGTGGCCCAGGCTGCCCTGGGGACCCGGCCCCAGCATTTGGCTGGATGGTTGGCACAGAGAGTCCAGCAAAATTCCAACAATAAGACAAGGTAAAAGTCGGTCCATTCCACCATGAAGAGTTATATATTTATATATATAATATATTATTAAACCAAACGGAGCAGAGGCGGGGAGGCCAGCTAGATCTTCTGCTGTGGAGAGAGAGAGGGACAGGTGTTAAGGCTGGAGCAGAAGTGAGGGCAGAGGCAGGATCACGGCACCAGTGATTGCAGCAGCAGTGATTGGAGCAGGATTTGGCTGGCCAAGCACCCTTAAGAGCACAGCAGGATCTGTCACCACTGTCAGATTGGGCAGGATACCAGGGCACATACCAACACGGGGGAGGGCACAGCAGCATCTTCCTCCACCTCCTCTACCTCAGGCTGTGACTCCTGCCCCTCCTGCTGCAGATACATGCGGTTAGTAGGGGCCATGGCACAGGGAGTGTTAGCTGTGGGAGCCCAGCTCTCCTTTCCTCTGCCAGATAGGACAGCAATGTGGCATCTCCTACACCCACCCCACTCTCCCCAAGTTAAAGAGAACTGCTCACCATCAATGGCGCTGCCTTCACCGCCTCCATCTCTCCAAGGTCACCGGATCGGTCCAGTGTTCTGCTGTGGTCCCTCTCATTGAGTGTGGAATAGTTGTCTGGAGCAGGAGAGCAGACAGCCAGTCAGTTGTGTCACCTCCATGGGGGCTGCACCACCCCTGCAGGAGATGTGAACTCTGCCCTGCTCTCCACATACCAAGGGGGAGTCCCTCTCCTACCTGGTCCCATGTTGCTCATCTGGATCTCCTCCCGGGAGGATTTCTTGTCTGCAAGCATGGAAAGAGCACATTAGGGACAGTTCCTGCAGCCAGGAGCTGCAGGGGAACTGCTCCCTGCCCCAGCTTGGGGAGCCCAGGCCCAGCTGCAGCTGGTGACCCAAGGACACCACAGGACCTACAACGCCAGCCCCAAGAAGCCATCTAAGGCCCAAAATGATGGCTCTGATGGCCAGGAAAGCCACCCAAGGCCCATGCTAATGGCTCTGTGTGAGCAGCTGTGGCTGTCAGGGAAGTCAAAGCTGAAGAGCAGGGAGGGGATAAACACTAACTGCTCTGAGTACACAAAAGGCAGAGGGATGAAGGCAAGCACATACCTGTTTTTTGGTTCCTGTCGATGAGAGGCAAGGTGCTGTCATCAAAGGAGTTGCCTCCCTGGGTCCGAGAGGCATTGCTCAGGTTCACCTACAGCAATAGTGACCACTCAAACCCTGGGCCCAGAGGTCCTTCCTCACCAGCACATTACACCCCTCCAGCACTAGCACAAATCCAGGAACCCTCCCACAGCCCTTGAGTAAGAGGCCCAAAGTAACCAGAAGGTTCTGAAGCCCCCACTGCACTCCCATCAAAATGGGAGGGCCTGCCTGGACCAGGGCAGTGCCTGGCCCTCCAGCAGCAAGAGCAGGCCCAGCTTTTGGGAAGGAAACTGAGCCTGGGAGGACCCTGTTCTTCATCACTGCCACATCAGCACTTAAGAGTGACACAAATTCCTGCCTTGTGCTCATGTGGGACACAGGGCATGACACACTACAGAGTGCTCCTAGCAGAGACTTTCTGCTGGTCATTGCCTGAAAAACAGCACAGGGATACCTCGGTGGGTGCCCAGTGCCACCAGCAAGATGATGAGCTGCATGCCAGTACTGCCAAGCTCCAGGAACACCCTTCTCCCTGCTCCAGGACCCTACCTACCACCCTGGCCACCACAGGGCATCCCCACACCTGGAAATCTGACTTCTTCCAGCCTTCCTTCTCAAGGGGCTTCCGCAACTCCTTATAGGCCCAGACTGTCTGCAAGACAAGGGCAGCTGCCCGGACTTCTCTCTCTGAGCGGTTCCTAGAAAAAGGCAAAGGAAAAGATGTTTGGAAACCCAGAGGAAGTGAAGCCCCTCTCCACCCCTGACATCATCCTTTGAGCAGAGCCTACCCAGATTTGTTGATCAGCACAAGCTTCTCGATCCCTTGTGTTTCCCGGAGCTTTTTGGCTGCCTCGAGGTTGTCCACAATCACTTCATTGATGGTGTTGAGGATTGATACCACTGTGTCTTCAGAGAAGTTTTTGGCAGGGGTCTGCTGGCCTCCAGGCAGGTTCTTCACTAGGTTGGGAATGGCATGTTTGCCTGGAAAGAATAAAGAGCTGGGTGTGAGCAAGCAGGGAACAGGACTGAAGGGAAAACCACTGACAGGGGACTTGTTTTGCTGTCCCTCTGCAAGCTCAGCACTGTTTGCTCTGGGTGAGGGCAGCAGACAGAGGCTCGTGCCCATGCTCTTGGCTGCCCCAGCAGCCAAGAGGAGAAGGAGGAACCTCCCGCTTAGCCTGCATGGATAATGGAGCATGCCATCCTCACCGATCAGCTCCTTGTTGCGCAGGTCCACGGCCAGGTTGCGCAGGGCTCCGGATGCCGCTTTCACCACGCGCTCGCTGTCGTGGGTCAGGAGGTCGGCAATGGCGGAGAGGCCCTTCTCCTGGCGGAGGGCTGAGCGGATGTACCGGCCATACTGCAGAGAGGCACAGGGCCACCGTGTCACTCAGGGCTGGGGACACCGCTAACAGCCCCTAAGGGTGGTGCTCCCAGCTCCCTTCCCTGTCACACCACCAGCTCCGTCAGCACTCACCGTCCAGCTGCCAGCACACAGGTTTTGGATGGCTCCTGCTGAAGCCTCCAGGATAGCTGGAGTCTTGCTTTCCTTCAGGAGGGAGATGTATATCCGCACCACTTCTGGCTGGAAGAGGAGCTCGTAGCCTGCCAGGAGGACATGGGTAGGAAGGGTTTCTCCAAGGGCTCTACTAGCATCTGCCTAATCCAAAGGGGCACTGCTAGGCAGATGAAGCTGGAAGCTTCTGTTCAGGCTCCCCAGGGGGTGCGACCCTTGGCCAGGCTGCCCCAGGGTACCAGAAACCCCACCCACAGCTTGGTCAGGGGCTGAGATTCACATACAGTGAGACACTTGTCCCAGAGGCTTCTGGGAATGATCCTTCATTTCTCATGGTAGGAGAATACTTTAAGACAGACATTTTAGCTTTAAATCATGCCTGTTCTTCATGCCCAGGACTGAAAAGCAGCCAAGAGGGCAACTATGCTGGCAAGTCTGAGACCACCACAGAGGGCTGTGTCACTGTGCTGTCCCTCAGCTCCTGGGGCAGTATTTCCCTCTGAAGCCTGTCCTGAGGCAGCACTGACCTCATCCATGCACAAGATCCCCACAACTACTGGCAGAGCTCATGTTTTAATAGGCCCTTGGGCATTTCTGTTCCAGACCCAACTTCTGCCCATTGGAGAGACTCACTTCAATAGGAAACAGCTCTTCTCACTTTTTCCTCTCCCAGAGCTGTTGTGGCAAAAGCTGCCCTGACACTCAAGGAGCATACCTTTGGCTGGAGTTGTTCTTTTGGGAAAATCCACTGTGTCGGCACCAGGGTCTTCTGGGAGCTTTTTACCTTCAAAGGGCAAGTGGAGAGGCATGAGACTCCTCCTCTCCCCACCTGCCTTGGCCCAACAGCTCTTTGCCACTTCCAAGAACAAGCCCAGAGGCGAGCTGAAACCAAGTGACCAGCGTGTTGCAGGAGGGGATACCGGGGGCATTAGCTACACTGCAGGCAGAGTGTGCCCAGCTGGGGAGAAGGGCAAAGAGAGCTGGAGAAAGCACCCAATTAAACCATGGAAAAAGTAAAACCAAGAGCGCACTCACCTCTGGAGAACCACTCGTCTATTGGTGAGGCGGAGAGAAGGACAGGAGAGAGGGAAGGCAGGAGGAGAGAAGTGCCGACAGCATCATGGGGCAGATCATTTGGCAAGAAAGCAAAGGGAAGGGGAAGGGGCAACACAGGACAAAAGGAAAGGCGTGGAATTAGTGGACATGTATCCATTACCATCCCACCACCACAGACACCCACCACACCTTGTATCAAATGCTTTGGGCAAGCCAAGCAACAGCTCCCAGAGCCAGGGGAGGAGGGACCACTGCACCTCCAGAGAAAGCTGCCCTTCAGGCTTCATATGAGATGTCCGAGTAGGAGCAAAAATACCCCAGATCACCCTCAAGACCTGTCTGTTTCCCTCCCTCCCTTCCCTGCTGCTGCAGGCACACAAACCTTTGCCCTTCTTGGCCCCGAAGCAGCTGGCATTGTGGGGCCCAGCGTTGTTGGCGGGGACAAGGGGCGTCTCCTGGTAGCGCTCAGCATGGGGGATCTCACGGTGGACTTGGTAGGACAGGTTCCTCAGCAGGCACACACAGTTCTCCACCAGCTGGGGAGAGAACCAGAGTGTATGACTGAGAGACTGGGAGCAGCACTCCAGGTCTGCAAGTGAGGGCCCAGCCCAGCGTTCAGCTTAAAGCTCAAGGAAAATTCAAGCAAAGACCCTATCCAAGCTGATCGGGAAGGCCTGAGCCAGGAGACAGCAGTGTGGGGATCAGTGACACAATCAGGCCCCTGATGGGGGGCCAACATTCCTACCCTAAATTGCAGGATGAGTGCCAAACACCTCCTGGTCCAACAGTGCCAGGTGCACCCCACGCAGGCTCTCCTTTTCCCAACACCACTCCCGCTGTGATACCTTGCTGTCCGAATCCTTCTGGCCGATCTCGGACTGCACAATGTAGATCAGGGCATCCACCAGCCCATCACATTCCCGCAGCTTCCGACGGGCCTCGCTCCGCTCTGAGCTCACATTCCTGGCAGGCAGTAGAGAACCATCATGGGAGAGACAGCTGAGGGCAGGCAAGGGGCAGCCCACACCCTGCAGAGCCCCCTCACTGAGAGTAAACACCTCCCAACTCAAGGTTTGCACCATCGGCAGCTGTCTTACGAGAGCAGCTGTTCCACAGTCCTTTGGAAATGCCAGGAAGAGCCCAGAAGGAGTGTTGCAGCCCAAACCCAGGCCAGTGCTCTGCCAGATACATACCTAAGGCAGCCAGCCGTGTTGGTGAGCACTGACTCCCACTCTATATGGCGGGGTTTTGAATCCTCGTTGGGCTCCCGCTCCCAGCCAGAGCGGGGAATGACGACTTCATCAGTCAGGGCATGTAGTGCGTGATCCACGATGGCCATCTTGATGGAGTCGTGCGAGGACAGGTTCCACAGCGTCCCTGCAATGCCACAAGTGGAAGGTGAGAACTTGGACTCTGACCACAGACCCCATCCCAGGGGCCAGCCTGTCCTGCCCTCCCTGGAGCCACTACCTGTGATGACCTCAGTGAGGTCCATGTCGTGGGCCTTGCGCAGCAGGCGCACCAGGGCGGGCACCCCATCACAGTTCTTGATGGCAATCTTGTTATCCTGGTCCTTGCCAAAGGAGATGTTCTTGAGAGCTCCACAAGCACCATAGTGCACCTCCTTCTTGGGGTGATCCAGCAGCCCCACGAGCACAGGGATGCCCTTCAGCCGGCGCACCTCCGTCTTCACCTTGTCATTGCGGTAGCACAGGTGCTGCAGGTAGGCTGCTGCGTTGGACTTGACAGCATCCAGCCGGAAGCTCAGCATGGCTATGACCTCCGGAAGTTCTGGCTGGCGCCAGTTCCCTGGGGGTGGGCCACCTTTCCGCAGGCTGTCCAGGCTGGCCAGGCTGCCCCGCTCGTGCTGGGCCAGCGGGGCCCAGTAGTACCGGTCGGGGGCCACTTCATCCACCAGCATGTCTTCATAACTCCTAGGAGAGAGGGCAGAGGGCACCTGAGCACAATCCTGGACGTGGGGAAGGCAGTGCCCCTTCCAGCCCACCAGAAGGGATGAAGCTGGATCTTGGTCTCTGACCCCTGAAGAGGCAGGAGCCAGCCCTGGGGCACAGGCAAGAGCCAGCACCACAAGCAAGGTGTGCTGCCGTCCTGAGGATAGGCCCAAAGAGCTGTGGTCCCAGACCCCTCCCCTAGCCAGGAACACCACATCCAGGGACTGGCAGCACTGGGAATGAGTCCAAACAAGCACATAGAAGTTTAAAGCATAACTATTGCCCCGTATGCCAAAGTGACAATTCATACCCCCAGAACATACACCTCTCAGATCTCAGATTCTCCCATTTTTGCAGTCACTGGCACTATAATCCTTCCCCCACCTTGGCAGTAGGAATCCAGTAATTTCCAACAGAAAGGGATGGGAGGGGACAGCTCAGTCACCCCTGCTGTGCCAGGGCACTGAGGACATTCAAACAGAACCCAAGGCTTCTACCTCTACTCCAGCTCACACTGGCCCCAGGGGCTGCTCAGCCACCTCCTGGATCAGGCACAGGCACCTTCTGCCCCTGAGTATTCTGACAAGGATGGTGGCAGATCCTGCTGCTACCACCCTTCCTACAGCTTCGAGTACAGGACTTGCCCAAGCCACCAGCTCTAAAGCCACTTCCACAGTCACACAGCCTCTGGGCACTGTGGCACCTGGCAGCCAGGCTGGCTTCCAGCAGGTCCCAGTGGGGACATGCCCCATGCCTGGCTGCTCAGAGGTGCCAAGGAGCAGCAGCACGAGGCTGGAATGAGACGCAGACACTGACACTTGCCAACACAGCTGGCAGCTGATCTTACTCCTGTGCCAAGACTCGCACTCCCCAAAAGGAGCTCCCATCCCACCGTGGTGCTGGATCCCCCCTGCAATTGTGGAGGATCCACATCCCACGGTGCCAGATCCCCTTTCAGGCAAGATGGGGCTGGCAGGGAACTGGAAGGACTCCCTTTTCTCCTTCCCTGCAGAGAGGGAGCTCTGATAAGAGCCCCAGAGCAGGGGCTGGAGCTCTCTGCAGCCGATGGCAGCCAGCACGCACTGCATCCCGCAGCTCAAGGCGCTCCTTCTGCTCCGCGTGCCTGGCGAGCTGCCTCCCCGACGGAAGTCATTAACAGCCAGGCTCCTGCTCAAGACAAACATCTCTGAAACGGGAGGGACGCTGCTCTCCCTGTTCCCATCCCTGTGAGCTGGGCAGCCAGTGTGGACAGTAACTGAGAAGGTGGGGGACAGGCCAAGTTCAACAGTGCCTGGATTCCACAGATTTCTGTGATCTTTATCACTCTGCCCGGGGAGAGGGAGAGCTGGCTCAGGGGCCCATCAACCGATCTTTTATACCCTGAGCCATTCTTGCAACTCCAACAGAGCTGACTTTCTCCCTCTATGTGACCCACATTCCCCAGTCTCCCAACCTGGCTGCAGTTCCTGCACTTGACTTCTGTGACCCCCTTCCTCCAGGACCTGGAGAAGCAGGAGCACAGACACCTTCCTTGCACAGCAGAGAGGGCTCGTGGTCTCAAAGGCCACCCAGGACACAACCCAGAGAAAGTACACAAGCCAGAGTCTCTGTCTGGACAGGCAGCCAGAGGCTGGACACATCTATGTAACCCCTTCTGCACAAGATGCTTCCTAAAGGACAAGACCTGATGGCCATGTGCTCAGAACTGCCAACACTGGCTTGTCCTGGGCTGCCCAACGAGGGAGTAGCCTAGAGTAGCCCTGCCTGCCCTCCTCCAGCCAGCACAAGCTGCACAAAGCAAGTAGTCCAAGCAAATCCATCTGGGTGAGCAACTGCCCTGACTGGTTCACCACAGCCCAGAAGCACTTGTGCCGGCACCAGCCACAAGGACAGACAAGGCTGCTCCTTCAGTCCCTCCAGGAGCTACCATGGATTTATAATGTGCACCTGGATCAGGCAAATCTCCACAGGGGCTGGGAAGAGCCTCCTTTCTCCCAGGTCTCTCCCTGTTGCCTCTGTTTTATGTCCTGGGAGCTTAGGTGGGCTGTGCTGAGCCTTACCTGTCTGCTTGGGCCTACTCTAGGCACTCAGAAGGTGCTGACACAGTCCCTTCCCCACCTCCAGGACTCCGGCTCAGCCCCTCACTCCATTGCTACCTCACCACCCCCAGAGCTATCCCCCAAACCTGCCCAAAGCCCTGCTGACAGCCCAGCCAGGAGAGCAAGAAGCAGCGCTTGTGCAGAGCTGGCACAAGAGACATGGGCAGTAGTCATGGCCTCAGGCAGGTGACATCCTGAATGCCTGGCAGGGCAGGAAGGACCACTAGGACCCTGCTCTGGTCTCTGAAGGCAGCACAGCCCAGCAAGCTGGAGGAGCTGCCATCACCACAGACACACAAAGGGGAGAAGCTGCTACTGTCAAACAGGTTGAGCAGCTTCTCCTGGTCGAGCTGTGCAGGAACACTCCAGGGGCACTGTGGGGCCAAACCCTGCTCACCTCAGCCTGGGCTAAGCTCCCATTCCTGGGGCTGCTCTTGGCTCAGGGAGAGCACCATCACGGGACTGCAGCTGTTCCTGACATACAACCCACAAAGGCACCACTCCCAGAGGGATGTGCCACACTGAGGCACACACAGCTGTGGTAGCACAGAGGGAAGGGCCTGGAGCTACATGCAGCTGCCCACTGGAACTCCTGGCTGCAGGACGACCAGCTCAATTAGCACCCAGGTTTAACCACCAATTAAGCAGACAATTAGAAGCGGATACAAGTTTTCTCTTGTGTGAGCCACATGTGACTCAGCTCACAGTGTTGTGTCCATGGTCCTCCTTCCTCCAAGTAAAGTTCAAGGGACCCCAGAGTCTCCTGCCACATACCTGAGCCGCCGCCGAGCATCAGACGGGGTCCCCGCCCTCCTGGCCGTGCCATAGTCAGACATGAGCCCGTAGTCCACATCTTCGAAGCCCACGCTACGTTGGTCATCCTCCAGGCCGTAGGGCTCAGGGTGGAAATGGTTGAGGTCCATGTTGCTGCCCCCAACACGCACCTGGGGCTGGGGGCCGTAGATATCCTGGCGGCTGGGGGCCCTGTAGGTGTCCATGGAGGGACGGTAGCGCTCGTCGATGCGGGTGACGCGAGACAGGCTGCCGTAGCTGTGGTCACTGCCTGGGTAGCCATCCTCGTAGGGGCGGCCGTAGCCCTCGGGGTAGTGGTAGTTGCGAGGGAGGGTGGCCGTGCCCGCCTGGCCCAGGTAGCTGCCAGGACCCCCGTTGCCATTCTTGCGGAAGTTCCTGTCCATGGTCTGGACATAGTTGCTGGTGACGGGAGACGTTTCCAAAGGCAGCCCATCAGGCCCCACTGGCACCTGCTGCACCGTCCGGGTGGTCACAGTCTTCACTACTTTCTTCACCTGGGAGGGGTGACCCATGTGCAGGGCATGATCACATCAGGAAACCCACCACATCCCTGCATCTCCACATTCCCCTTCCAGCCCAGCACTTAACCTCAGGAACATTTCACACCCTATTTCAGCTCATGGCAGAGCACCCAGCCACCATGATCTCCCAGGATGCCCTGTCCCTCCATCGTGCCCCCAGGCCCATACCGTGGTCTCTGTACGCCGAGTTGTCCCATCATCTGATGTTTCCACAGACACAACCGACATGGCCCCTTCTGGGTCCTCCTCCATGGTGTACGTCTCCTCCACGATCTGGCCCGGGTCCTGCATCCTGGGAATTGTGCTGTACAAGAGGTGGCTGTGGTCCTGAGGGGAGAAAGCAAGAGGCAGTCAGGCCCTGTCACCAATCTGGGCCTTCCTGGTCTCAGCTGGACGAGAGATCTTTCTTCACAGGGAGCCCTGATACTTTCTGGAAGAAGGTACATTTAAGCCAGGGTGGCCACATGAGGAGCCCAAATCACCCTCTCCCATTTGGACTGGGGACACTGGGGCACTGTCCTGTAACCCACAGCAAGCAGGCTGCCCACAGCCAGAGGGCTAGCTCCCCCTACCTGTGGCCCGTTGAGCTTCAGATCTGAATATTTCTGCCTTTCCAGGTCAGCATCGCCCAGGAAACGTCCGTTCTGAAACACAGTAGGGCAGGAGGCCCGTCACTACACCAACCTCCCACGGACTCACTTCCCTGCAGGGCCCTGAGCAGCCCATCTCATGCATCCGACAGAGGCATCCAGCACACACCCCACGGGAGCCCCAGCAGAGGAACACACTCCTCAGGGGTCTTTCTGTGCCACGTGCAGCAAATCTCCTCTAGGTCAGCCTGGGCAAGAGTCGGAGGAGACACCCTGACATCCCAGCTCTCCTGCATGCTCCTGATGGAATGGCCACAACCCTTCCCTGCTCCCTGGCAGGGCCCTGGACACGACACCTTCCATATCTCCCGACACAGGAGCCACCAGTGACCCCAGAGGCCCCCTCGGGCCTGAGAGAATTGTGCAGTGGCCGATCACATGGTGATGCTGTTAGACACTTAAACTCTTCCTCTGTCCATTCTGTCCTGCCCCAGAGGTCCCTCCTGGCACCACCACCTTCCACAGCCAGAAAGGTACCTGGCTTCTGCACACCACCACGCACCAGCCCTCCAAGCATCCCTCTCCAAGACTGAGCCTGAGAAAGTGAGAAGACGCCTCAAGCCAAGGCAGATGAAACCACATTTCCAGCCCTGTAAAGATCTCCCAGCCCTGGTTTGGCCATGTGGGGACAGACAGACTCCAGGGATTTGCCCTTTGTCACACACAGAGGGAGACACACACACCCTAGCCTCAGCATTTCAGCTGCCCTCCAAGCAGCCAAGCGGGATGGGGAGTAGAGATGCCCTGGAACTGACCACAGCCAACATCTGACCTTCCCAAAACCACAGCAGAGCCGACCTGGCTGGCACCTCCTCTCCTGAAGCCTCTGTCTGCCAAAGGAGGTCTGCACACCCCTAGACCGACTCCAGTACACCAGTGCCACAAGAACAGCTGGGCCCTCCTCCACCTCCCGTATCCAAGGAGGGCTGAGGGATGGCAGCTCTGGGGGCTCCAGGAGCCTGTGCACACCCCTCTGCCGAGGGGGTGTTTTACCTGGTGCCGCCGGGTGAGCGTGCCGTTGGCCAAGCCCGGGCTGGCGTCCTGTGGGGAGACCCGGACTCGCTCCAGCTGGGCTGAGACATGGCGCCGTTCCTCCTCCAGGGCCCGGGTCAGCTTCTCGAACTGTGCCTCCTGCTCCTTGACAGAGGCAAGGATGCTGGCGGTCGACTCCACTTCCGAGTCGTCCATGGGTGACGGGTGCCCAGGGTGGGCAGGGCGGGGGGCACGGGGAGGCACAAGCAGAGGCGACTTGGTGTCAAGGTGAGAGTGGGAAAAATGACCCAGAAGGGCAAGAGCCCCTCTCTTCACTGCACATGATTTTTGGGGAGGAAATGAGGAGAGAAGAGCGGTCAGGAGAGACTGATTTCATTATGACAGATTTTCAGAATGGGGGGGGAAAAAAAACTCTTATGGCATTAACACCCGCTCCCACCCATCACCAGAGCGCTGGCAAAAGGATCCTGGAGCAGGACTCAGATGCAAACTGCCCCAGCATTAAAGCTTGGAAAAGTGGCACTGTAGGGACAGAAGATCCACCCCCAGCACAGCAAACAGCTGAGGCTGAGCCAGGTTCAGAAGAGTTGCTGTGGGCTGAGGGAAAACCTCATGGGCAAGGAAAAGCTGCGGGCAGACAGTGCAGGAGGGGAGGGCATGTCCCCAGGGTGGGGCAGGGGACACTCCTGAAAAATGAGAAATGACCCACATCCTGCTGCTTTCTCCAGGGAAGGGCAGAGGGAAAGGGCCATATCACTAATCTGCTCCCTCCTTCCTGGTACAGTAAGGGATAGGGAGACAGCCCTGGATCCAGCTGGGCCCAGCTCCTTCCTAGCCAGGAAAGAGGATGGAATCCCTACAAAGGGGATCCCATGAGCCCCTCTGACTGCTGCCAAAACTCACCACCCTCCAGGTATCCACCAGGGCTCTCCCACCAGGGATCCTCAACCCACAGACCTGGGGATGAGCTTCAGCCTGGACCCCTCCAACACCCTCACCCAAAGGAGAACAGCAAGCAAGCCACAATCAACGTTTTGGTACAGAAAGGCAATATTCTTCCATACAGACCTGTTAGAGGAGGAAGCTCAGGTTTGATTGGCAAAGGCACGGGACAGCCAGGTCTAGACGCAGAGAGTCATGGGAGAAACAGCCCAGCCACCACAGTGAGGAAGCAGGAGGGAAGAGAGCTGCAGGGACAGCGGGAGCAGGTCAAAATCACACACAAGAGGCCCCTAAACAGGAGGTAGAGTAGGCACAGAACTGGGAAAGGGGTGCCTCTCTCCCACTCCCTCCCCTTGGAGAGGTGGGTCTGGAAGGGCCAGTGGGGTGGCAAACGCAGCGCTGCTCCCACAACAGCCCCTCAGCTCCACAGAGACTCCAGAACCCCTCACTGTTCCCACTGACAGGAGAAACGGCAGACGCGGAGAGCAGCAGCTAAGGCTCAGCCCTCCACCCCTCCCGCACAGCCCAGCTGAATCCCTGCAAGCCCGAGAGGTTTTCCCAAAGCTGTGCAGTCATGGCAGGCATGCGGGGACTCGCTCGAGCCGGGCAGGCAGCACAGAGGCTGCTTTCCCACGGTCTCCAGCACCGGCTCTGCCCACTCCCCGGTGCCACCGCCCCGAGGGCCAATAAGGACGACCCGGGGCAGAGAGCTCACACAGGCAGCATCCCCGTTCCCACCACCTCCTGCAGCCCCTCCAGAACATGCTGGTGCACAGCAGCTCTGTAAAGTCTTCTGATCTGTCAAACCCCTCCTCACTCCTCTTGTGACTCTGCTCCCCACAAGCCTCCCTCGGGTACAGGCGCGTGTCAGCCACGGTGGCACTGCCACAACAGAGCCCAGCCATGCAAGGTGGATGTTTTCCAAGTGCTTTGGAGGGCACCCACAGCACGTTCCACCATCTGGTCACTGCCACTCTGTCATCTGCCTTCATCAATAAAAAAACCCATTTGCCCTACTCATGCCGTCATGCCCAGCAGGAGCCATGGCACACCTGGCCCAGCTGCGCACCCAGGGAAGAACACAGCCCACCACCCTCCACAGCCCAAGCAAGCTTTCAGAGGCTCCCAGACATGACTCCTGGCTCATGCATGCAGCTTTCCACCCCTCCCACCTTGCAACAGGTACTCCCTGAGGCTTTTCCAACAGATCAGCTCCCCAACCCTTGTATGGATATGCAGGAACGGTTCTGACCCTTGCTGCTCACTTGCCCTGCGGATTTGCAGGATTCTCCAAAGAGGCTTGGTGCCTCCCAGAACAGTGCTGACACATTCCAACTCTCATCCCTGAGTAATACTCCCTATCTCTGGTGGGCTATCAACCACTTTAAGCAGGGACACAGATCCGCAGCCTTTCCAGGGCTCCCTCACGGAAGGGGAGCAGCTCCTTACCACATCTCAGCGTTGTCCAGCAGTACACAGAGCAGTTCTATCACCCCAGACACCCTATGCAACTGCAGCATCCAAAATCCCAGCCAGCAGCCCCCCTGGCTTGTTGGGATTTGCTTCCAGAATGGTATTTCAGAAAACCTTTTTAAAGAAGGGAACAGCCCACTGTGGAGAAGCAGTCCTCCACATCACGTCTTTGTCCAAGCAGCTTTGCTCCCTGGCTGGCCCTCAACTATCCCAATGCAGAAGAGGCAGATTTTTAGGGCGCAGGATGGCAGAGGCAGCTCCCTGAGTCCAAGGAGAGACTTGGCTGGTCTGGTCTCATGAAGAGGACCGTGCCTGCAGTGAGAGTAAACTGGCAGGGTCTAGCTCTGTGGGAAGCAGAGACAGGAGAGACAGAAGCCCCAGAAGATCCCTTTGGTCCCACATGGATGCCTGGCAGGGCCCACACAGCCCACAGGGACTCCCCAGGCCCAAATCCCCGCCTCTGCACATTCCCTGGGAATGGGGCTGGGAAAAATGGACACTAACAATGAAACGTGCAAGGCTGTTAGGGCCTCAGATAAGGGGCTACAGCAGCTGTGAGGCCGTTTCCTTCCCGTCCCTTCCATAGGGAGTAAACACAACAGCAGGGGAAGGAACAGGACAGGTCCCGCACCCTCCAGCTCCAGTGGATACTCAAGGAGCCACCTGAAGGTCTCCCAGCAGGATCAAGCCATGTTAAGCAGAGAGACTCAGTGTCAGGGGGCTGCACTTCCTACATAGTTGTCATTCCTGCCCTGAACACTGGACATGGCTCCATGATATGCAAGGAGTGCCAGCAGAACGGGGTCTCTCCCTATTTTCCTCCACCACCAAGACAGACCAGTTCCCTCCACCCTCATTCCAGCCATTGTCTTCGTCGATCTGGGATTAAAGACATAATTATGGAGAGGCAGTGCCAAGTCTTGAGAGGTCAGCAAGAGTTGCCCCCACAGACACAGCCAGCACCATCCCAGCTGGAGCAGAGCCATTCCCTGGGTTTGGCACACAAACCCCAAACCTAGCCCTACAGGTCAGCTGTGAGGAACCTGCCCCACATTTAGGGATAGGGCCCCTTGACACATCCCAATGCTGTCTAGTGGCTATCTCTGGAATGAGTCAGGGAAGGCAGGAAGGGGAGAGCCTCAGCTATGCATCCTGCTCCCTCCAGCCACTGAGCTACTCGTGACAGTGCAAAGCCAAGTACACAGGAACCCGCAAGGGTGAAATTCCAGGGATCGCTTTGCGCCCATTCCTCCCCCCCTCCCCACCAGCCTCTGAAGATCCAACTACAGAGCATTCTTCCAGAGCCAGACCCTGACTAGCTCTGAGGATGGCTCGTGAAAGCCTTTTCATCATGAGAGAGGCACTTGCTGACACACCCGTTACTTAAAAACCCCAGCAAGCTAAAAATATTTCAGCTGGCTCAATTCAGGGCAAACTGAAGAGCCTAAGGACAAAGCACACCCTGAGCAGCTTTATCCCAGGGGCAGAATCCTCTCTGTGCCCCCAGCAATCAGCAGGAGGGGAGCCCAGGGAACAATGCAGCGACCCAGAAAGTTTCACATCTAAATCCCCCCCGACCTTGTCTCCCAACTTCCTGGCAC
This sequence comes from Anthoscopus minutus, assembly GCA_013399455.1. Classification (NCBI taxonomy): domain Eukaryota; kingdom Metazoa; phylum Chordata; class Aves; order Passeriformes; family Paridae; genus Anthoscopus; species Anthoscopus minutus. The sequence continues at coordinate 173,925 of VWYI01015236.1, forward strand.
CAATCCCACCCTGTGCTGTGCCCACAGGTCCCAAAGCCAGAGCGGGTCTGGGAGGTGTCACAGAGCCTCAGGAGCAGAGCCCACTTGCTGGCCAGGAGGGAGCTGCCAGCCCACCTGTGTGCATGGAGCTTCCCCACCATGATCTTCCCATCTGGATGAAGGCTTGGATACAGCTGGACAGGCACCCCAAACCCTGAGCCCTCCACAGCTCTTCTGCTGCACCCAGCTGTGACATGGCAGATTCTTCCAAAACCTCTTCTCACCCCAGCTTCTCCAGCAGAACTGCCTTCACACAGAACAAATCTTTTGCCTGGAAAAATAAATTTCCAGGGCCAAACCACAGACATATCCACCTAGAGATCACCTGCATCCTTCTCTACTAGAGGAAAGAGTCCAGGCCTTGAAGGCTCCCGACCAGAAGTGTTTTCCTTGAGTCAGCCACAGAAAAATTAACCCTGGGGCCCAGACCAAGCTAGCAGATGGGGAATTGTACTCCATAGGCCAGGGAAAATGGACAATATATAGCAGAAAAGACTCAGGCTGGAGGCTTGACAGGCAGCACCGCTGCAGCACAGGGGATCTCTGGCACAATCCTCTGTGTGGATTCTTCCAACAACCTGCTCCATGCCCCAAATTCCTGGAGAGCTGTCACCCAAAGGTCTTGGAATCCCTGGGGCTAAGGCTGCTGCCTCAGCACAGAACACTTTGGGCGAAGTTCAACCCAAGCACCTACAAAGTCAGAATCTCATGTGCCACATCATCCCTGCCCCAGCACCCTGCTAAGGATGGGGTGCTAAGGGACACACCAGGCACTCACTGTTATTATCCTGTTGCCACCAGGTAGGGGGAACAGAACTACATTAGCTCTGTTTGCCACATGCCAGCCCTTCACATAGCTTCACTGCTTGTTTGTGACCTCCAGACACCTGTCCAGCACATGGCAAGGTTTGTCACCATGGCCAGACACCCTTGGCATTCCCTCACAGCACGAAGCATGAGGAAAGCCCTCCTCCAGCTCCATCAGAGCCAGAGGACACAGCCCCTCACCCAGGCTGGCTGAGCCCCTGCGGGGCTCCTGGGCCAGACACACCTGCCAGGCTGACAAAGAGGGATGGGCCTCCTGAGGAATTTTGCAACACAGTCACCAACTCCACTCCAATAACCAGCCTTTCTCAGCCCAAGGGCCTGAGGAGAACCAGCTGGCTGCCCACTCTCTGAAAGCTCTCAGCACCAGACACCGTCCTCAAGAGAGAGAGGATGCAACAAATTCTCCTGGTTCCAGCTGCCTATTACGATGCACTTAGGAAAAACAGAAACTACATCAATAATTCAAGCCTGCAACTGTCCGAGTGCTTGCAGTGTACTTGCTCTGCACAGGCTCATAGCCCTGCTTATTCACCACAGACCTCTGGTCAGTCTCAATTACCTAAAAAATAAATGAGCTGGCATCCTTAGCATCTTTCCCCATGCCAGGCACAGGCTCACACACCAACTCTTAGACCTCAGCCTGGCTGAAGCAGTAGGGCATGGGAGGGGAGACCACGGGCCCACACTCACCTGCTCCTGTGTCCCCTCAGGCCACAGGGGAAACAGGACAGCTGATGGTGGGCAGTAGATCCCATATCCCTGTGCAGGTGAAAGAGAGTTTTGGCTGTTTCTCTCCCAACACCAGAGGCAGGAAGGTGCCCACAGCCACCACCTCAGAGCAGCCCACCCTTGAGGGACCCCTGCCCAGGATGACACAACTTTGCTGCCAGGTTGTGTGAGGCCCCTTGCTCCCACTCCCCAGCCAACCCTGGCCCTGACAGACCCTGCATCTTAGGAGCGGTTTCCCCACCTCCTGCTCTGCGCTCCAGATGCCTCCCTGGCCCTCAGGAGGGCTCTTCCTTCTGGAAGGTCACAGAGAACAGTGGACTTTGGGCAGGCTGGCAGCTGGCCAGGACAGGGTTGTTCCGGCAGCAGGTTGGACACCGCCTTGGGCACCTGCCTGCTCCAGCCCAGCCCCACCTTCCCCAGGAGGAATTGTGCCCGGCACCAGTGCCGGTCATGGCAAGAGCCTAGAGGGTGAATACCCGGGAGTGGCATCGCGGGCAGGGACAGGCAGGGAGCCACTCCCACCCTTCATGCCCAACTGGTTGGACTGGCAGCGGGATCAGCTCCTGGCCTACCTCACCTGCCGCCTCCAGTGCCAGTGATGATGGCCACTTAGCCGGGATGGGTTGGGAAAGCCTCCCTTCGGAGAGGGGAGTCACCTGGAGATGCAAGCCCGGCACAAATCGCACCTTATAAGGCAGTGGGCCGGCAGCCAGGGAGCAGGATGAGGAGGGAGCGATAAGGGCAGGGTGGGGCTAGAGGGGAGGAAGCAGGAGCGTGGGTCGTTCCCTCAGCCAGGGCAGGGGGCCGAGAACGGAGATACCGATCGGGTCTGCAGGACGGGTCTGGACACAGCCGACAGTTGTGAAACACGGGCGATCCCCTGGGGAAGGGATCTGTCCCTGGCTGTGCTGAGGTCACCTGGCCGGTGCCACCCCAGCAGTATGAAGTGAGCCAAGCAAGGAGCAGTGCAGGGTCGGCTGTGGAGAGCTGGGATTGTTCTGCTGGAATGTCAGCAATCCTGCGGTGAGGCAGCTGTCCTCCCAGGCATGCCGGGGGCCACTCGCCCCTCTCTGAGCATAGCCAGGACACAGCATGCCAGGAGCTCCTTCCCTCTAGGACAGCTGGGAAGCTGCCGACCCTCGGCTGGATGTAGCACCATGGCGAGAGGAAGGGAGATGAGCTTCCCTCGGCATTTGCAGGGAGGAGAAGGCCGCAGGAGGGCAGCCAAGCCACTAGGCTCCAGGCAAAGACTCTGTCCACCCACAGCCCCCACGCGGGACGACCCTGTGGCTGGAGCCTTCCTGCCAGCAACATCCTGTCGCATCCCACTGCCCACGGACACTTCAGCAGCCCTGCTGCCACGGAGCACTGCTGCAAGGGTCCCCACCCTGGGGACAGTAGCAAGCAGGTCCCTGCCACCCCTCCACACCAGCCCCGCATCTCACACCCCCAGGCCCAGGAGATTCACATGTCAGGAGCCCTGCAGCAGCACAAAGGCGGCTCTCTCCTCGCTGTGGGAATTCGCAGCTGAGCGCTCAGCAGGGACAAAGGGATTTCACAGGCACATCCCCAGCCGGCGGCCGGCCTCGCTCCCCCCGGCGTCCCCGCTTCCTGTCACAGTAGCACCAGACCTCGGGGGCGCAGCAGCAAACAAACACCCAGCGCCGGATTCTGGGAATGGGGCCAGAGCATTCCCGGGGCAGGCCACACTCCGGCAAAGCCAGCGGGCTCCTGCTTCACCCCAGAGGCTCCTGAGCAGGGGAAGCAGTCCCCCGGCTCTGCCACCCGAGGCGAGCAGGTGAGTAGAGGGGATTGCAGGGCAGGCTTCTGCTCCACCCAAGGAGCAGCGGCCACCTCGAAGATGGACATGAGGTGTCCCTGCAGCCACAAGGCTCAGCGGGCACTGGCGCTGGGCTGAAGGTCAACATGGCCCCCCAGGCTCCAGCCACTCCAATGTCCCTGCCCTTCACCCGTTCCCCCCACCCTTGGCGGGCTCAACTTTCCCATTCAGCTGCCTCTCTCCCGAAGGGAAAACAAACACACCAGAGATAAGGGCCATATTGGCAGAGTCCAGGGAGCAAAGTCCCCTCAGTGAGATGCGAGGCTGCCTGCACAAGCCGAGGGCATGGCAGGTGGGGGAAACTGCTCGCTCTGGCTCCCCATCCCAGGGGCACATTAGCTGCTCCAGAGCTCACAACTGCTGCTGGTTGTGCCCAAGCAGAGAGGCCGCAGTCTGGTGGCCAGCACTCCCAGCAGGATTAGGGGCAGCCTCCCTTCATCAAGCCACTGGCACACGCACCTGCAGCTACCTGTGCCAGCCCAGCACCTGGACACATGGATCTGGGACCCTTCCTGGGCACAGAGCCCTTCCCACAGCTCTCTTCCCAAGGAAGCCACTTGAGATCATTTCCTGTCCCACACCTGCAGCCCCAGGAACCGGTCCTGGCTTCCAGGCCCTGCTCCAACCAGTGGACAAAGGAGCACCAGCACAGGACCTGCACCACTATGGGCAGCCAGCACTACCTGCCTTTCCAGCAGGAGAAAATCACCAAGGATTTGTGAGCATGAGTGGGGAGACAGGGCATGGGTCAGGAGACAGGGCCCCCCAGTCACCACAGCAACCCCATGTGGGGTCTCCTCACCCAAAGGGTACCTGGGCACCTCTGAGGAGACAGGGCACCCATCCCTCTTCCAGGAGGAGAAGCCCTCCCCTCCCCACACTGAGCAAACAGGTGAAGTAGCATTTGACAAGGGAGTGGCCAGGAGGGAACTGCCGAGATTAAGTCAAGCCGGCCCGAGGGAGCGGCCCAGGAGTGGGACCCCCTGCCCCCGCTCACCCCATCCAGCCCTCCTCGAGCAGGTAGGGTGGCCCCGGGGTGAGTCAGAGCACAAACCACGTGGGGCTGGGCTGAACGCTCTGGCCCCCTCGCTCAGCATGACCTCATCAGGTGCCCGGCTCTCTAATTGAACGAGTGCATCTACTGGAGATGGCTCCGAGGGCCCTGCCAAGAGCAGTAATGAATGGGTAAAGGAAAGCCGCTGGAGAAGCATTAGGCAGGAGCCAGGGAGTGAATCACAGCTGGAGGTGGGGAAAGGGGGGTACTGCAGCAGGGTGACAGCAAGTCCCCCAGAGTGCTCCAAGGCCCCACAAGGTGCACGCATGCACAGGCTGGCAGGAGCCAGCACTCACACAGAGCAGCAAGGGACAAACAGGACAGCAGGCCAGCAGGACTCTATCCTACCCCAGCCCCCTACCCAAACTCTTTGCACTCTCAACTCTCTCACTGAGAAGCACCTTCCCAGGCTCCTGTGCGAGCTGAAGGGAAGGAAACCTGCGCTTCCTGGTCAGACAGGAGATGACATCGTGGCTTCCCTTTCCTGCATGTTTCTAAACACGACGTCCTGCCAAGGGCCACTCCCCACTGCCCCTGGACTGCATGCAGACGATCTGGAGCCAGGCATGGGCACTACCACCAGCCCAGCCTTGGCCAGCTGTGCCAGCTAGGAGGTCAGCATTGCCCACTCAGGAGACCAGATGCCTGGGCTTCCAGCTTGCTGAAGCAGTCTGCCTCCAGGGAACACATCTGAGTTCCTGTCCAGGACTGGGAGCATCCTATGAGGAGAGTGGAAGACGTTGTTTTCCGACCCATGAGGCTCTGGCTGTGCCCACCATGCCCCAGAGGTGGGTTGGTTACCTGCAGAACTACGTCAGCAGCAACACCACAACCCCAGCATATCCGCCTCCTAAGCCAGCTGTCCAGCCTCCTTCACACACCTCACCTCCTTGCCTGCACAACTCCCTCAGAGCTCCCTGACACTGTGGGGCTGCCAATGCTCCCCAAGGTAGGACAGGGCACCCCCAGGAAGCCAAGCATGAGTCCCCTCAGAGCTCTTATTGCTGCCAGAGCTTTGCTTCAATAAGCCCATCTACCTGACCTTCATGGGCAGCTCCTCTTGCTGCTGAAAGAATGGAGAAGGGAAGTGAATGGTTTTCCACTGCAGCCAGCTGCTGGGAACAGACCTTGGGCAGAGAGGAGGGCAAGCAGGTGGCTCTGCCACACCAATGTGTTCTGGAGGTAAAAGCAGCCAAAAAAGAGAAGAGAGAGCAAGGATGGCACAAAGCCAACCCAGAGAAGGCAGGCTCCTCACATCAGAGAGGATTTCTCCCAGAAACACCCTGGGCTCTCCACCTCCTCCCCCTCAGACCCCAGTGAGCAGGAGGGGGACAACATCTCTCCTCCAGAGCGAGCTGGCCTGCCCGCAGCCAAGCCAAGCATGGCAAGCAGCAGCCCTGCATGCAGCAACATGCTCACAGGAATGCGTTACTCCACTGGGCAAGGGGCCTGCCAGTAGCATGCAAACAACCCCAGTGACCCACCCTTCCAGGTCGGAAAAACTCGTCTTTGCAGTTCCACACACTCCCTCCCACCCACAGTAGATACCCACATGCAGCCCAGCACCACTGGCTCCCCTTTCTGACTGGGTCGGGACCAAGTCTGTGAGCACCGGGAAGCAGCTGAGCAAGCCACGGGCTCTTCTCGGAACAGACCAGCCCCAGCACCACACAAGATGGGGGTGAGAGGAAAAGGTATCGTCTGGGGACAGCAAGACGCCTTCCTCCTTCTGAACAGGCGGGAACCAGTTCCCCATATTCATCCAGTCCAAGGCCATCCAGCTCTCTCACACATGAGGCCACCTTGCTCTCTCCCCCAGGTAACCACTCTCCTGTGCAGGAGGTGCTTTCACAGTAGCAAAAGCTGTGAGAAGGGGAGAAGAGAGAGAACTGCTCACTCCTGCATGCTCCAGCTGCTTTCTCCCCATGCCTGGTGCCCACAGCCCAGCCCTCGGGGACTCAGCAGCAGCAGGTACAGCTCAGGTGTGCCCAGGAGGGCCAGTGAACTTTGAGCAGCATTTGCTGTGACCAGGGCCAACGCCCAGAGGAACAAGAGCAGTCAGGGACAGGAGGGAGATACGAGAACAGCTCCTGTCCTCACACACATGAGCCCAGCAAGCTGCTGCACCAACCCCAGTCCACCCAGTGGCATCTCATACAAGCCCTGGAGCTGCACATGTTGACAGAGCACCACCATCCTAGCCAGGTGATAAGAGAGCTCTTCCCAGGGCTTGGCCCCTACCCCAATTTGCCTGAAGCCAGTTTGTGCTGGAAAGCCAGTCACAGCTGGACAAGCACCCCACCAAGACCAGTACCACAACAGAAACTCCCCATCCCACCAGCACAAACATCTGGGAAAAGACCTCCTAAAATCAGGCACAGGGTAAGCGTGGCTCAGGTCCTCAGGCGTGCACTGGCACAACCATTCTTGCAGCGGGTAAGAGCTCTGCAGTGCAAAGTCACCACTGAATTGCAGCATGAGGTTAGGGACACTGGCACAAGTTCCTGGGCACCCACCACTCCTGTCAGCACCCCCTGGCAGGGAAGCACATCTCCCTCAAGGTAGCAGGAGCCGGTGTTGGAGGGCTAGGCAACAGGGACCAGTCATTCCCACCTCAGTCCAAGGTCCGTACGTGGCAGATGTCCCACCACCAATCTCTGACCAGCAGCTGCTCTGGGCTGGGAAGTGCAGACAAAAGCAGAGGTGATGGGCGCCTTGGTTAAGCTTGATTGGCCCATCCTGGCACCATGCCTGGCAGCTTGTGCTCTTTAGTCACTAATATGCCCCCACACCCAGCAGAGCCACCTCATCTCACCCCTCCTTGCACAGGCCACCACAAGGAAGCAGTATTCCTCACAGGGAAAAGTTGCTTCCTCCACAGGCAAAGGGAAACAGAAGGCTCACACCCACTGCCACCCTGAAACCCCCAACAAGCTAAAGGCACATGGGAACAAAACAGAACACACCATCCTCCAGAGGTCAGGCCCCGCATGCAGCAGTCACCAGACAGGGTAGAGGGACAGGCACTGCTGTGCCAAACCAACACCAGCAGCCTTCCTGGAGGGAAGGAAGGTGGATTAGCAACAAGCACAAGACAGGCCGGAGCTGAATGGACTCATCAGCCTGCTGCTGGGGGTTTCCACACAAGAACTGCCTCTAAGAAACCATTTCCTCTCTCAAACAGCCTCCTCAGATGATATAAAGCAAAGAGAAGGTTGTGGCCACATCAGAGAACTTGAGGACTTTGGTTAAGAGCCCGTAAATCCAACCCCTTTCTGAAAGCCTAGCGCTGAGGCACATTCCTGAACTCCGTGACAGAGGACAACCTCCTCTGCTGGCCAAGCCCTGTGTCACACACAGAGGAGTGCCTGAATTGCCCAGGTTTGGGTTTTGTCATCACATCCAGGCAACACCTGTTGTCTTCTATTGACCCAAACTAGCTTTGAGTTCCACTTCTATCAGTGAGGCAGGGACAGAAGAGAGCCAAGGCGCTGCAGAGACACGGGTGTTCAGAGCCAGGAGAGCTCTGTACTTCCCTGGAGACAGCATCACCACAGTCTTGGGAAAGGGCTCTGTCCTTGCCAGCAGTAAATGAGAGACAATTATGAGGGGTTGTTGGAAAGGAAAACCAAGAGCTTTACCCAGCACTCTCCCCCTAAGGCCGCAGACACTGGTAAGGCATTTCGAGAAGCCAACAGCCTTCCAGGCACAATCCAAGCCACACTATTATTTTCTGGGTGTCCTAAAGCCACCTCCACTGCAGATACAATGGGCCAAGGTCTTATCTCCATGCCAGAGGCTGGAGGAGGGAAGAGATGAGAGGGAATCCAGGCACAGACACCGGCTCAGCGGTCTGGGCTGGACCATTCATCTGAATCCCAGCCCATCTTTATGGAAGGGATGGCCTCAAGGGCTCCTCAACCACAACGATCAGGCCCTGACCTCTGTGTCGGAAGACAGGAGGCTCATCCCTCTGCGGCAGCCCAGGCAAGTCCAGCATGCCCCACTGAGTGAGTGCTTTCATCCTCCCACCGCTTCCAGGAAGGTTCCGTGCGAGATTCCAGCAATGCTGCACATGGCAAAGGACAGTCATCTGCACACTCAAGAGTTCAGCCAAACTCAGCCAAGTGGAAGAGCAGATTGTTACAAACTGCCTTCTTGCTGTTGACAGAGCATGACCAAACACCAGCAGGTAAAGAACTTGCCTCCAGAAAACCATGGGAGCAGGATGGAGCAGACAAGATAATCCTGAGGAAGACAACTAACAATTTTCCTGCCTAGGCTCTTCCCACCAACCTGGTGGACACTGCCCCTTCCCACTGGTAGGAGCCTCAGCAGAGGCAGGAGCGTGGCAGTCACCAGCCAGCTGCTGACCCCAGTTTGCCACATCCAGGAGAGATGGCACAGAATTCACAACTTCAAACACAACCTGTGAGCGTGGCTTATGGGATCCCAGCACACCTGCAAAGCTGAGAACAAGCTCAGTTCTCCACACCAAAGACGTGGACAGCCATGTCCAAAAGCATCTGTGCAGCACAGGGAGGGCGTCAGTAAAAACCACAGGTTGCTGCAGTTCAATACCATCACAAGGCTCCATGCGCTCAGACGCTCCTGTCTGGCAGAGGAGTGGGAGTTGAGCAGAAGCCTGGGCACCACAACCCTTGGGAAAGGAGCCTCCAGCTCCGGCTGGTCACAGGACAGCCCAGGCTCCCCAGATAACACCCTGTGAGCCCCATGTCACCAGCTCCCTAGAAGGGCAAGGGCACCGACAACTTGGAGAGAGAGGGAGGCACTCCAGGAGGTCCACTCCTCTCCAACAATCAGAGGAAGCTTTGTTGCCCAGCCTCTCTCGCCCAAAGCCCAGGGCAATAACGGAGGTGCCCCACCTCCTTTCTGCCAGCCCGCGGGTGCTTCACAGATACCAGCAGCCCTCATGACTGAGAGGCACCCAAACTTTCTCACCCCAAGCTAAGCCTCCTTTCTACAACGCTCCGATGAGGCATAGGAATGTCCATGGTGCAGGGAAAAGCGATGCCGGGGAAGGCCACCGGAGAAGGCACAACGAGCGCTGGGTAGGGGGGAGGCAGCTAGGCTGTCGCTACATGACAGTGTGGCCCAGGGAGACTCAGAATGAACCGGCGGCGGAGCAGACCCCCGAGGCCGGCTCCGGCACCGTCCTGCCGCCTCGGGAAGCGTTCCGGTGTCGCCTGTGAGCTCGGGCGGACGGGCCTGTCGGGCTGTTTTGAAGCTCAGAGTGATTCCATTAGGAGGAGCCGCAGCCCCACCCGCACACTTGACCCCCCCCGGGCACACCGGCCCCTTCCCCGCCAGAACAAAGGAGCAGGCGAACGACACACCAGGCGATGAGCCCGTGCGCAGAACGGCAGAACCGAACTGGGCGGCCAGACGCGGAGCCGGAGAGCCGGGCCGTGCCTCGGCCGCGACCCCGCGAAGGGACCCA
>VWYI01015236.1:184527-197697 GCA_013399455.1 Anthoscopus minutus
CGGGGCCGCCCCCGGCGTCAGCAGCCGCGACAAGGACGGGCGGGGCCGGGATGGTTATCCCGATGGGGTTTGTCCCAAGAACGGTCTGTCACCGGCGTGGGATCTGTCCCAGAGGTGCATATTGTCAAAACCGGGGTCTACCGTCAGATGGGCTCCACTTCGGGGCCATGCTGCCCGGTGCATGCTGCAGATCAGTTGTTCCTCAGGGTCCGGGTCTGCCCCGGCATGGTGCTCTCTTGGACACCCCCGGAGCAGAGCCTCCTCCGGCTTGTCCCTCTGGAGCGGCAGGAAAACAGGTTACTCTGTCCAGGGTGGAACTTGACCAGAAGCAAGATTCCATGGCCGGATGGACTGCAGTACGTCCCCCGGAAATCACCCGGTCCTCTATGGCACTAGGGAGCTGGTGCTGGTGGGACCCCAGCCACAGCTCATCCTCCGTGGTGGAGTGGTTCCCCTTCTCTGGGAGGCAAGGAGGTAACGACAGGCCAGCCCCGGGCTGTTCACCTGGGAGAAGTCCAGGTCCCTCGAAGGACAGTTTTCTGCCTCTTACCTCGTCAGGCACCGGGGACCTGCCTGGGTCTGACTGCCCAACTCGTAGTGAGATAATGATAGAGGAAAAGAGTTGAGGATGGTTTTGGGTGGGACAGGTGATTCCTGGTGTAAATATGTACTTGGAGGCAGGGACGATGTGATAACAGCCCGCGGATGGAGGTGTGAGGGAGGTGATCCTGAGCCGTATGGGAGTTGCTAAATGTGGTGCAGAAAGGTGTAACGAGGCAAAATGGGATTTGATGCATACAAAGGCACATCTAGGGAGATGAGAAGGGCCTGGGACCCCCAAACCCTCTCTGATGTCTGGTTTGTAAAACAGACCATCCAACCAGCTGGCAGTATAGAAGAGCTGGTACCCCCCTCCCAGAGAGGAGAGGGTCTCTCCATTCCACAGCGAGTGAGACCTTCTCTCTGCATCACTTCATCCTCTTTGTCACCCAAAATGAGCATGAGAGGGTCCCGTTTCAGCCTTGTGAGAACTGCTCTGATTAGAAATAACCCCATCTGCCTTCCCTTTGACTTGGCCCATACAAGGAGGAAGGTGGGTGCATCCACTCAGTCTCAGAGACAAGGAGAGAGAAGAGTGCTCTCAAATTCCTCCTGGGAAGAAGAATCTTTGCCCACTTGACACCTCCCAAGGGACAGCTCTCCCTCAGGGAAAAGGCATCAGAAACACTTTGCTCCTCCATCCCAGCACCAATGGCACATCCTTCGAGCCCTCTGCCTGGGCAGTTGGGGCAGCAGGGTTTCAGAGGCTCTTACATGATCCCGGCACAGTCATACCCTCCCTCTGCCCTCATCAAAGACTAAAGATGCTGTTGAAAACACACTCTGCATGCCAGCTGAGTGCCTCCTGTCCCCAGGATGGAGTTGCACAGGGTTTATCCAGGCACTGGCCCTGCCCCAGCCCTGCCCCCGCAGCTGGAACACCCAGCAGTGAGTGCTTACTTTGGAAGGCAGGCTGGACCCTGGTCCTCCAGCTTCGGCTCACTTTGCAGCGTATCACTTGTTTGACAATAACTCCTGGGGCAGAGGAGTCTGTCCCACTGCATCCTGGGCAGAGGAGAGATGTGTTACTAGCATGGGAAAGTTTCCCCTCTTTTACAGTAATTGCTTGTAACAACATCTTGCACATCCCCTTTCATCCTACATCTGATGCCTTTCCCAGATGAGACGCCCAGAAGTGCAGCTGCTACCGGAACAGAGCAAGAGAATTTGTTTACAAGGCAGGCCCATGCTCTCAGTGGCCGAGGGCAGGAGGAAGGGGAGGCTGCTGTCTCCGGGTCCACTCAGGCAGCTCAGGAGGATGGCCTGCATTGTTCCAGGTCAGGATAACAGGCCCTTCCGCAGCCCCTTTCCTATGGGAATCCCGACAGGTTGTTGTCCCTTCCCACACGAGGGGAAGTGCAGCACCAGGGGGGTGAAGCGACTCATCCGTCTGGACACCAGCGCTGAAGGGGGAGAAGGAGGGAAACAGGGCCTGGCAGAGCTTTCCAGCTCCAAGAAGATGTCAGGCAACAAAGCAAGCTCAGAGCCCACCCTGACACCTTCCCAGTTCAGCTCTATGTGCTTGGTGTTGTCCCTGCTTCCCACTAGTCTCCCACTGTACTTAGGTTCTCCCATGCCCACAGACCATCCTGCTTTCAACCTGGCTGCGTCCCATTGTGCCCTTGGACTGTCTAATTCCTGGTACAACTTTTGCCCAAATGTGCACATGACTGAAGTGTGCACAGAAATCTCCTTCCCTCCCAGCCACACAAGGATCTATTGCCACTCTCCTTGCTCTCCTTTCCCAACTTCAGATCTTGCCTTCATCCATCTGTTTTGCCACTGTGCAGGATCCAAGGTCCCTCTGGAGAGCAGGGACTCAGAGGCAGGTCCTGCCCTGCAACACAGACAAAGGGGACATAGCTGAAAATTATCCTGGCTGTGAGACTTGAGATGGGAATTTCCTTTCTCTTACAGAAACTGACTCAGAAACTGCTGATTTGAGGGCTTGGGAGACATTGAAAAGACAGGATTTGTCCTGTGAGGAGGCCTCTTTTTCTAGCAGAGGGAGCCTGAACAGCCTGACGCATTTAGGCCTTGCCTTCCCCTCTGCAGTGAATCCCACCAGGAGATAAGCCCAGCTGGACATTCCCAACCCTCTGAGTCACCCAGGGCTGTGCCCAGCCATGCTCCAAGGGCCAAGGACACTGGCTGTACCACAGGTCTGCAGTCTCTGAGCACCTGAAGGTGGACAGAAATATTCAGGGTCTGACATGATCTGCAGTGAAAACTGCAATCCCATACTTTTTTCCTAGGAAAATCTGGCAGCAGAAATGGAGTTTAAAGAGAGGGGTCAATGGGACAAAAGGCTGCTGGTGGTTTTTCCACTCTATGTTATTTGGCTTTGGATACTAGTAAAAATGACACTCATGAAAGTGTACCTACAGTGGGAGATGTTTCTGGGTTGCCAGTTTGAGTATCAGCGAATTTCAAGGGCAGACAAGGCCACTGGTGGTGGGGGGACCAGCGCCGCAATTGTTGGGGTACAGTGGAGCGGGAGCTTTGCCTGACAGGGACTAGTGCTGAAACACTAAAACCCCAGCCCTTCTTGCTGGAATGTGGCTACTCCCTGTCCCACTGTGGTCCCACTCACACTCACAGGGCACTCCATGGCATCTGGATCCATGCGTTCCCAGTGAAGTCAGGCTTTCCAGGCAACTGCTCCAATCATTGTAATTCCAAAGGATTGCAAGGGGTGGGGAGGAAACATCTCTATTTTCCTTCTATTTTTGTGAGTATATGATAGCACTTTGATATGAAATTACTTGTTTTGCTGCATCCCTTGGTATTCTGGGCTGGGCTCCAAGCCACCCGGGGGCAGTGACAGAATGCCAGTGACCTCAAAGGCCCAGCACCAGCCACTTTATTCCTTGGTTTGTGTCCATTTTGCACACAGCAAAAACAGAGAAGAAAAACCACCCTCACATGTCCAACCAGATGAAATCCCTCTGTATGACCACATTCAAAGACTTTGTAGAGTTAAACTCTATGGCAAAATTCAGGCTCCTGTCCTGAAATTTCCGCCCACTTGGGTTGTTTGTAGGAACAGCCACTGTCTCCAGGCGATGGGGATGGATTATAATCTTTGTTCGTGTATGTGGAGTGAGTGACACAGATGTTTATACAATGAGTGCTTTATAAAGTGACAAAATACTTTCAAACTAAGTGGGCAGCATTGCTTGCTTGAAGGATGGCTTCCAAAGTACCATCCATCCTCCCCTTCAGAAGCTTGGGGCACGAAAACACAGTTTCTCACACATGAGGGCACAGTGGAGCCTGAAAATCCAAAACCAAAGTGCACTGCGGGGCTCTGAGCTCTTGAACCCAAAGCCGCTCCAGACAGCAGGCGCTACAAATAACACCTTCCCCATTACCGAGATCGTGTCCTGCAGCGATGCCACTGCAGTGACCAGCCCGGGCCAGGCTGTCGCGTACGGGGCGCAATGAGGATGAGGGCGGGATGAGGGAGGGGCTGCGCCACCGGCGCTGGCCGCACCCGAGGCCTGCCCTCAGCGCTCCCACCATCACACGAGGGAACACGGGCCGCGCCTCCCGCGCCCGGGCGGAGCAGGGGCAGCGCGGCTGTTCCCGCCGGGCCGCCATTGGCTGCCGGGGTGCGATTGGCGGCGGGGCGGGGCAATGGGCGGGCCGAGGCCGTCGCGCCTCGTGAGGCCGCGCGCGAGGTGAGGGCGCGCAAGGCCTTGGTGCCGGTCGCCGCTCCCCGCATCCNGGGGGTGCCTCAGGCTGTGGCCGCCTCACGGCGCCCGCTGTGGCGCCCCCTGGTGAGTGCCCGGAGGCCAGGGCGGCAGGGTCGGGCCGACACCGGGGAGACAGCGCGGGCTGTTCCGCGGCGCTGCCAGGCCAGCGTGGGCATATGGGGCTCTGCAGGCATCGGCCCCACCATGTCGTGGCCCCAAACCGTTTGGGACAGCCCGAAGAGGACAGGCAGGCGCTGTTCCCCGAGTCCCCAGCACGACGCTCTCTGTCCCTGCAGGGCGCCTATGGGTTCTCCCACAGCCACCCCGCACCTGCTGTACCGCAGCACCCGCCTGCTGCGCACGGCCTTCCAGCACCTTCACCTGCAGCAGCAGCGAGCCGATGTCTTCTGCGATGTGGTCCTGTGGGCTGAAGGTGAGCAGGCAGCACTGCCGAGGGGCAGCACACTTGTGGAGCTGCGTGGAGGGTTTCTGCAACCTCCTAGGAAGGACTGGGATGAGCAGGAAGGGCTGCAGGGCAGTGACAGCCACTATTGCTTTGCAGGTGAGGCAGTGGTGGCCCACTGCAGTGTTCTCTCCGTCTGCAGCCCCTTCTTCATGGAGCAGTTGGGCCGTGAGCTGCCCCCACAGGGTTGCAGGGTGGTGCTGGAGCTGGCAGGGCTGAAGATTGGGGTGCTGCGCAAGCTGGTGCGCTTCTTCTACACTGCCGAGCTGGAGGTCACACAGGAGGAGGTACATGAGGTGCTGGCAGCTGCTCGCCGCCTCCGTGTCACTGAGCTCGAGTCACTGCAGCTCTGGGGAGGACGCCTGGTGAGACTGGGACCCCAGCGGCAACTTGACCGCTCCTGCTTGCACTCTACTCAGGAAGTCTCCACCATGATGGCGCCTGACACGGCTGAGCCTAGCAATGCCACCTCTATAGTGTCCCCCCAGAGGCAGCCACACTCTCTGGGGCAGACACAGCCCAGCCCCATTGGGCGGATGAGGCTGCGGAAGGTGGAGAGCTGGGGGTGCTGGGAAGTGGTGCGGGAGGTGCAGCCCCCTCCTGTGCCTCTGGCAGTGCTGGTGGGTGATGTGGGGGTGACAGAAGCACAGCTCCCCCAGAATGTGGATTCACAAGAGCAGGTGAGCAAGTGCTGCCCACCCCAGCAGCCCCCCAGTGATGGGATTCAGCAGCATGGGGATTCCCCTGTGTCCCAGCAGGGCTGCCAGCAGGCATTACCCCCAGGGACCCCTGGAAGTGACACCGAGGAGGAGGTGGATGTGGGAACAGGGGAACTGTTCCTACCCCCTGGCACAGTCTGCCTCTGGCCCTGTCCCTCATCTGAGTCAGAAGAGGAGGTGGATGTCCTCACCTAGTGGGGGCTGGCTCTGCCTCTCCCCCAAACCACTGCCTGCACCCCTTGGGCTGTGTGTCCTTGGAATAAAGAGCTAGAGCTGTGCTTTGGAGTACTAAACTTTATTGAAGAATGGGGGACAATGGGGTGTGGGCGGAGCCAGGGGTCTGGCAGTGGCAGAGCTGCAGCATCAGGGACGGGACTGGGGCTGGCAGGTGCCCCCCACTTGGTCTCGCCTCTTCATGGATGCTCGTGCCACCTGCGCTAGTCCTGGCTTGGCTGTGAAGAGAGGGATGTTGGTCCGTGTTGGTCCCATCCCTGCTCATCTGGCCAATGCCTCTACGCCAAGCTGCTCTTCAGGGCTTCCACTACGGTCTCTGGCTGGGGGAACTTCAGCTTGCGGGGGGGCCCCTTCCCGATACCGCTCCACAGCTCCACGGCTGCAGAAATAAGGGGGATTATGGGATGCCGGGGAGGCCCTGCCGCCCCCCAAGCTCAGCACTTACTGCTGCCGTCCTCCTTCACCAGGGACACCTCGAAGCTGTTCCTGCGCGGTGTCCGGGGGTTGATGTCCACGGGGAGGTGGGCCATGGCCCCGCGCAGGGCCGTGCTCACCGCCGCCGCGTTGCGCCCGAACACGCGTCAGCTCTTGCTGTGGGGACACGGCGGTCAGCGACCCGGGGGACACCCAAGGACCTCACACCACCCCCGGCACCTCGGCTGCTCACCAGTGCTCGATGACGACACGGGGGCCAATGTCCCCGGGGCTGCCCTCGTCTTGGGGCTGGGCCCGCACCCGCTTCTCCGCGGCTCCGGCTGTCTCCGGTGCCTCGGCCGCCGGCGGCTGCTGAGCTCCGCGCTTCCTCCCGCGAGGAGCCATCCTAGGAGAGCCGAGGCGGTGGGGCCTACGCCGGAGCAGGAAGGGGACTCCAGGAATGCCGCTCTGGGGTGAGAAGGGATCTCAGGTACCCCTCTGTCAGGGGAGTGAAAGGTGGGTCCCGGTCCCTGAGACCACTGCTGTGGCAGAGGGCCAGGAAGGGCTAGTCCCCGGGGAAATGAGGGTCCCCGCTGGGATCCTGCTGTGGAGGGCAGGAAGCGGCTCCCCAGGGATCCCGCCACGGTGTGTGGCTGGGGAAAGTAGGGAAGCGAGGCCCTGGGGAGGGGACAGACGCGCGATCTGGAGCGGCCGCGCCGCCTCCTACCTGCCGCTGGCCACGTGCCGGTGGCGCGCACCGCGGGGGGCGGAGCCGGAAGGGGCTGGGCCGAGAAGGCACCGGAGCCACCCCCGTGGGCTCGGTTCCATCCGCACCCAATCAGAGTGCGGGGGCTCTGCAGGGGCCCCGCCCCCATACGCGGTCCGCGACCGGAGACATGGACACCGGCACAGGACACAAGCACGGGACACAGGCACGGCACGGACCGTTTATTGTCAGCGATGAATGACAGCGAGCGTTAACCGAGGCGGAGCCCCTCCTACCGCCCTGCACGCACGGGGCCGGGGAGCACCGCTGCTTTCCCGGGTCTCGGCCGGGACAAGTCCCCACGGAGAGCGGCTCCGTGCAGGGCTGGGCGGGGCCAGTGCCACCAAGGTGATGGTGACATAGTGATGGGCGATAGTACAGGGCAGCTTCTACTTGTCCTTCTTGGTCTCCTCCTGAGGTGCAGCCGCTGGCATGGCTAGGGGCTCCTCAGGCCCCTCCTCCCGCGGCTTCGACTGCTTCTTGGCCTTCTGGTAGAGCTCGTTGAGGTTGAACTCCCGGATTACATTCTCCTGTGGCCAAGAGGTAGCGTGAGTGGGACCTCGTGCTCCCCCCTTCTTCCCAGGCACAGGCTGGGCAGGGGAACAGAGGGCTGGAGGGTCCTGCCCACCTCAGAGAAGGTCCAGGACACAGCCCTGCCCTTCTTGTCGATCTGTGGTCGCCGCATAATCTCTGTCCCACCCTGGAAGAGGATAAGGGTGGGCAGCTGCTTGGTGAGAGGTGAGGTGCTGACCTTGTACCTGTGTTAGGACAAGCCAACAGTGACCCTTGGGCAGCCTGAGGGGACTGGAGGGTCACAGGGACTGCCCAAGAGTGGGACCTGCTTGCCCAGACTGTGTTCCCCATACCTGGTGCTGACATCCGTGTACCGGCCAACATCCACCTTCCCAAACTGGAGTCCTGAGCAGTTGTACCTGGGCAGGATGGGGACACATGGCTGTGAGGGATGCTGGGGACCACAGGTCCCATTACTCACCAAGATAAGATGCCAGTGGGTGCCACTCACTTACAAGAGAGGTCAGCAAAGATGGGGGCAAAGGACTGGCACTCATTGGACCAGTTGGCAAAGAATTCAACAATCCACGTCACCCGCTTGTCCCTCTCCAGCTCCTCCTGCCACAGGTGCATAGGCTTAAGTGGGGCTGGGTAGAGCCCCCAAAACCCCCAGGGCTGGGGAGATACTCACATCGATGGTCTTGTCACTGAAGTACTTGATGTATTCAGGGCCCATGTAAAGGGGTGGCTTGCAGGTCATCAGGAACACTGCAATGACAGCACCCTGAGCCCCCCAGTGCCAAGAGGGCCAGGCTAGGCCTGGGACAGAGCTCCTCCTCCCCAGAGCAGCAAGGGGGAGCCAGGACAAGGCGAATCTAGGGCAGGAAGACATCCAGGCTCACCTATGCAGAGCGTGAGGTAGAGCAGCCCCATGCGGATGTCGAGGCGGAAGAACAGGATGGCGTTGGCCACTTTGCTGAACATGAAGATATTGCCAATGTGCTGCTCCACAGTGACTGCAATGCAGAGACTGCATTGGGAATAAGGGATGGGACCAGATTCCCCCAGAAGGCTGGAGGCATCTTCAGTGAGGGCTGGATCTGGTCCTCCAGACACCACCCCACTCAGCTCCTTGGAGAAGGCCCCATAAGCAGCCCCAGCCCCCCATGTCCCCCTGACTCACTGGAGCGCCGGTTCTTCATCATGACAATGGCGCTGAGGAACATGAGGATCTCCACCTCCCTCTGGCACAGAGAAAAGATAGCATGAGCTGGAAGTGCCCAGGATACCTTGGAGCCACACCTGGTCTGGCCTGCCACAGGGACCTACTGGCCTCAAGCCCCTGCCAGAGCCCAGAGCTCCCATCCCTCCCGGGGGAGAACAGCGAGCAGAGATGCTTCCCTGCAGCGATGGGCTCGACCAGCGCCTGAAGGGGCCTCTCGGCTGTAGGGGGACACCGCAGAGCAACGCCAGGGGCTACCGGGCATCTCCTCCCTCAACCGGGCCGGGGTCCTGTGCGAGCGGGAAGGGAGCCAGACCAAGGCAAGGGGTGCGGGGACAGGCCCAGAAGCAGGCCGGCGGGGACAGGCTGAGATTGCGAGGACAGGCTCGGGGACAGGACCGGGGACAGGCCGGGGTTGCGAGGACAGGCCGCACCGCCTCACCCAGTCAAAGTCACACGGGTTGCCATCCTCCCGCTGCGAGGGCAGCCCACGGCAGAGCGGCGGGACCTTGCGCACAAGCAGGAAGGCGGCGGCCAGCAGCGCGGAGAGCGGGTAGTAGGGCCGGGCCAGCCACCGGCAGAGCCCGGGGAGACCCCATAGCAGCGCCAGCAGCGGCGCCACCACCGCCATCTTCCCTCCGCTCCGCCCACTGCCGTGGGGGTGGGCTCTCCCCGCGCTGGCCAATGGCGAGCAGAGAAGCGGGCGCTCCCCTGNCGGCTGCCGCACCGCCGCCGGGCGAAGACGCAGCCCGCAAGGCCGCCGCTGGCCCCTTCTACCTGCTGCGGGATCTGCCAGGTGTGGGCGGGTCGCGGGGCGGGGTGGATGCCGCGCTCGGCCAATCAGTGAGGCGAAAGGCGACCGCGGGGCGAACTGACGGCTCACCAGCCAATGAACCTTCGGGGGCGGGGTCACGCAACGGGCGGCCCGGTGGAAATGGGCGGCGGGGGTCCCCGGGTCCAAGGATCTCGGTGCTGTAGGCGTGCAGGGAGTCCTGGGGCATGGGCACGGCTAGGGAAAGGGCCCGAGGATCCCGGTGGTGGGGGGCACAGGGGGTGACGGAGCCTAGGCGCGGCTGCGGAGAGGGGCTAGGGTGTCGTCGAGGCGTTTTCCCTTATGTTCCCCCGCGGCTGCACAGGCACTACGGAGCTGACGGGCAGC
This sequence comes from Anthoscopus minutus, assembly GCA_013399455.1. Lineage (NCBI taxonomy): Eukaryota > Metazoa > Chordata > Aves > Passeriformes > Paridae > Anthoscopus > Anthoscopus minutus. The sequence goes on from VWYI01015236.1 coordinate 194,316, forward strand.
ACCAACCTGATCACACACTATAACCTGGAGCACGCCTACAACAAGTTCTGCGGGAAGAAGGTGAAGGAGAAGCTCAGCAACTTCCTCCCTGACCTGCCCGGCATGATCGACCTGCCCGGCTCCCACGACAGCAGCAGCCTGCGCTCGCTCATCGAGAAGCCGCCCATCTGTGGCAGCTCCTTCACCCCGCTCACGGGTGCCATGCTGACCGGCTTNCCAATCAGAAGGCTAAGACGAGTCTCCCTTAGCAACGGGGGGCAGGGGCGGTGCTCGGCCAGGGGCGGTGCTCGGCCAGTGGAGGGGCGGAGCGGTTCCGCGCGGGGCACGCCGGGAATATGGAGAACTTCTCGGCGCTGTTCGGCGCGGCCGAGCCGCCGCCCGCTNGACGGCTCACCAGCCAATGAACCTTCGGGGGCGGGGTCACGCAACGGGCGGCCCGGTGGAAATGGGCGGCGGGGGTCCCCGGGTCCAAGGATCTCGGTGCTGTAGGCGTGCAGGGAGTCCTGGGGCATGGGCACGGCTAGGGAAAGGGCCCGAGGATCCCGGTGGTGGGGGGCACAGGGGGTGACGGAGCCTAGGCGCGGCTGCGGAGAGGGGCTAGGGTGTCGTCGAGGCGTTTTCCCTTATGTTCCCCCGCGGCTGCACAGGCACTACGGAGCTGACGGGCAGCACCAACCTGATCACACACTATAACCTGGAGCACGCCTACAACAAGTTCTGCGGGAAGAAGGTGAAGGAGAAGCTCAGCAACTTCCTCCCTGACCTGCCCGGCATGATCGACCTGCCCGGCTCCCACGACAGCAGCAGCCTGCGCTCGCTCATCGAGAAGCCGCCCATCTGTGGCAGCTCCTTCACCCCGCTCACGGGTGCCATGCTGACCGGCTTCCGCCTGCACGCTGGCCCGGTGAGCCCCGGGGCCTGGAGCCTGGGGGTGGGGGAGGAGCCCGGCGTGGCCTGACCAACCCCTTTTCTCCACAGCTGCCCGAGCAGTGCCGGCTGATGCACATCCAGCCACCTAAGAAGAAGAACAAGCACAAGCACAAACAGAGCCGCACGCAGGACCCTGTCCCCCCAGGTAAGGGCTGCTGCAGCCGCCCCCTTTCCTCCCCTGCAGCACCGGCAGAGCATCAGCTCATCCAGCACTTGTGCTTCTCCAGAAACCCCCTCGGACTCTGACCACAAGAAGAAAAAGAAGAAAAAAGAGGAGGATCCAGAGAGGAAGAGGAAGAAGAAAGAGAAGAAGAAAAAGAAGGTGAGTGGCAAGGCTGGGGTCCAGTGCCCAGCCCGTGGACCCCTAAAGGGTGAGTGGCCAGCCTCAAGGGGCTGCTGCCCAGCAGGTTCTTTCTGTCCTTCCTCTGCAGAACCGGCACAGCCCAGAGCACCCAGGGGTGGGCAGCTCCCAGGCCAGCAGCAGCTTACGATGAGGCCACACTGGCAACGCCCTGGGGATCCCCTGGCCCATGAGAACAGCCCTGGCTGACCCCAGGGACTCTGGAGCTGGCCTGTCCCCCTGGCTAAGAGGACACCCCTGCAGCCCCCCAGGACCAGGGGCACAGACTCCGTGGGTGCTGACCTCGGGCTTTTGTACCTGAAGAACCTGGAGTGGAGCATCAAAGCCTCTTTTAGTTACTTTTTAAGTCTGTTCTGAGGAGGGGCTGGTGGCCATGGCTGCTGTGACCCTTGGCTGTCGTGGAGAAGCCCAAACCAAGGTGTCTCTGGAGTGTGCGGGGTGCCCTCCTTTGGATCCCAAACCTCACCAGCACCCACAACACCCTCCCTGAAGCTACTTTTCCCCATGCCCAGAAAATTCTTATCTTCTGTGGGAGCAAAGTTTGCCTCAAGGTGGTGCCTCCCCAAAACTGGGCCAGGCTTAGCTCTCACCAGACCCCTTTCTCTCTCTCCCTCGGGACTGGGGGGAAGGCCGAGACCCTGAGGATCAGGAGCCCTGGAGGGGCTGCTCCATCCCTGGACGCCAAACAAAGCACACGCACGGCCCTGGGGTGGCTCATTAAATATCCTTTTATTCCTCGTTTTTAAAATGGCTGATAATAATAAAAAACCCTGTCGTGGCTGTGCAGGGCCACTGTAGCTATTGCTGTAGAGAAAGAGTCCTGTTGTGCCGGCAGGGCTTTGGGGACAGGGAGCACGGAGCTCCCTGGCTGCACTTTTTTGGCATGTGATGAGAAAATATTGCTTTCTGGGGATGCACCTGCCTCTTCCCCGAGCGAGTGGAAATAAAAATACCCCTGCGACAGTGAGAAACCTCCTCAGAATCATTAACAGAAATAAAAAAGGCAACTAAACCAACAACAGCCCCTGGGGAAAGAGAACAAAGAGCAAAATCTGTGGGTGGGGGATGCTGGGGCCTCTGCACCAGCTCGAGCTGGGGGTGTAGGGGTGCTGCCCCCACCCTGCCTATATTACCCAAGCTCCCCCATGGGGGCTGGAGGCTGCAGACCCACACATCAGGGAAGGGAGTGTCCAAGGATAGGTGCCTGGCACCCCATGTCCCCCTTCAGGGAGGGAACAGTGACACACAGCACCTACCACAGCTCCTTCTATGGTTGCAGGAGGCAGTCCCGCATCCCTCCTTTGGGGATAGGGACAAGGTTGGGGGGGGACGGGGACCCAGGCCCTGAGCAGGGTAGTTTCTTCCTCTCTCTGGGTAAGATATATAATTTCTGCTTCTTTTTTTTTTTAATATTTATATTTATATATATAGATATTTATATATACACACACCTGGTAACTCGGAAAGAGAAAAAAAATAGAATCCGTAACAATAATAATAATAATAAAAAAAAGTATTCTGATTTAAAAACAATCCGTTCCTACCACGCCAGGCGAGCGGGTGATTGCACAAGGCCCACAAGTGGCCGGCGCAGCCAAGGCAGTACCAGAGCTGCAGCCCCCCGAGCCCCCTGCGGGTGTGTGCCAGCCCCCGTGGCCTGGGGGGCAGAGGGAGGAGCAGGGGGGCCCTGCTTGGCTCTCCCGGGAGTCCACAAGCCTCTGGCTGCATCAGGTCTCTGGGGGCCGCCGGGGAGGAGGAGAGGGAGCTCTGCCCCTCATACAGAGATCTCATAGGTGGTGCCGCCCACGCCCGAGACCTTCTTGACACCTCCGCGGGTGGGGCTGCTGAGGGGCACCGGGCCAGGCGGGGCTGAGCCCAGGCTCTTGGGCTGCCCGTTGGACTTGCTGTAGGCTGTTCTCATCTGCACCTCATCCCTGCAGGAAGGAAGCACGGACATGGGATCAGGCGAGGGGACATTGGCACCCTGCATTGCCACAACCCTGCCTTCCCCAGGGACCACCAGCAGCCACTCCAGATTCTGAGGGGCCTGTGGGGTGACCGAGGAGCTGGGGGGGGGGGGGGGGCCCCGCG
>VWYI01015236.1:197729-213423 GCA_013399455.1 Anthoscopus minutus
CCAGCTGTGTTTGGGAGGAGCAGCAAGATCTCTCTTGCTCTTCCCAGCCTCTCTCCCCAGGGAGGGGTGTTCTGCTGCCCCAGCAGCTTGGAATCAATGACTGGGCAAGGGTCCCCCCACAGGCCGCAGATGCCCCTGTGCCATCACAGTACTCACTTTGGTGCCAGTAAGGGCTGCAAGGCCACCTCCTCGGTCTCGGGACCACCGGCCTGAGAGGCTGTTTTTTGGCTGCTGTAAGACACAGATTTGCCCAGGTGGGGGGCGGCGGGCTGGTCGGGGGAGCCCAGCGAGCGCACTCGCAGCGCCGTGGGGGGCTCAGGCTTGCCAAAGCGGGGCAGGGCCGGGCGGGGGAGTGGGTTCTTGCCCAGGGGCGAGCGCTTGGAATCGTCCGAGGAGGAGCTGGTGCGGGGGGCGTTGCTGGAGCCCGGCGTTGACTGGATGCCGGAGTCTGCCAGCCCTGCATCCTCCTCCCGGCCTGGGGCCGGTGGCTGCTGCAGCAGCTTCTCCCGCTCCTGGATGGAGGCCACGATGTGGCGGGAGAGATTGTCATAGCGCACGGGCGAGGGCTCGCGTGGCACTGCGTGCTTGGGGGAGGCAGCACTGGCAAAGCGGCCGTGCAGGTCGGTCTCTCGCTGCTGGGCAATGCGGGCCGACAGGAAGGGCGAGGTGTAGCCCACCGGCGGCTCAGGCTCTGGGCCCGCCTGCACCGACTCAAAGTCGGGGCTGTCGGAGGGTGTGAGCAGGCTGTCGTACGAGAGACTGCCGTTGCGCGTCTGGTTCACCAAGCTCTTGTAGGAGGTGGAGGTGGTGCCCTCCGAGCGGATGGACTGCAGGTGGCCTGTCTCAAAGCCTGTGCCCTGGGCCGACTTGAGGCTGGAGGAGCGGGAGCCACTGGAGAGAGGGTCAAAGTGGAAGCTCTTGCCAAAGGTGGGCGAGCGGAAGCTCTCGGGTTCCAGGCTCGGCTCCGAGCGGTAGCTGGGCTTGTGGCCGCTGTCACAGATGGAGTTGGGCTCCTTCAGGCTGTTCACTCGGCTCAGCTGAGGGGCAGAGGGGCAGCAGTTATCCACAGAATGACCATGAGGCCCCTGCGGAGCTCCCAATGTACACCCTAAACCCTTCCCACACCAGGAATGGGACAGCATCCCCTCGGGGCTGGTCCCCTGTTCTGGGCTCAGCCTTACCTTGGCACTGGTGGAGTGGGGCAGGGCTGCCGAGCTGCTGCTGCTGCTGTAACCGGGCCGGTACTTGTACATGGTTGGAGTCGGGGGGCTGTCCTTGCCTAGCAAGCTGCTGTCTGTGCCGGGGCAAAGGGGCACGGTCAGGGCGTCTGCAGGCATGGAATGTACGAGCCCCACCCTCCCTGCCCGAGAACCGAGCCTGGGGCGGATAGACCGAGGGGAGGGACGCGCTGGAGAGGAGGTGCACCAGGGTAGGAGAGACAGACTGAGAGGAAGGGTTGTCCCCACAGCCACATGTGTGGGGCTGGCACTTCCTTGCCCCTGCGGCAGCCTCGGCTGGGTGACACCCTGGGGGTGCATGGCACATGAGTGTCATGGCACAGGGGTGTCAGGGCACTCAATGGGACACACACACACGCACACCACAGCCCCCGGCGGGCAGCGGGGCTGGGCAGCAGACCCCAAGCAGGGCCGGGAGAGCTGCGGGGTTACCAGCTACTGCAGAAAGCAGCTGCCACAGACTCTGCCCATCACATCCCACCTCTGGCCAGCCCCACATGGAGCCAGCCACAGACGCTCTGTGCCGCTGAGCCAGGCCCACCACCACTTCGCCTCCTCCGTCCAGGCAGTGCGGTGGCTGCAAGGCATAGCTCCAGGTGGCTCCAGACAGCGCCATGCTGGCTCGGCCTCCAGCAGAGTAGAGCTGACTGTGAGCGTCCCGCAGCCTTCTCCAAGTGCAAGGGGCCACATACACCAGCCCAGGAATGCTGGTGTGCTCCAGGTCTGCCCTATGGCCCTGACTCCTGGCCTGCCTGGTGCAGCCCTGGGCTCCCCTCCCAGCGGCTGCCAGGGCCCTGGTGCCCTCCTTACCCTCAGTAGTGGCCAGGGTTAAGTGTGTCCTCAGGCCCGTGTAGCGGCTGAGGTCAGGCTTAGGTGGGGGTGGCGGCTCGGCGTCAGCAGACTGGCTCTCTGTCACCTCCAGGCTCCCCTTGGACTGCAGAGACAAAGCGCAGGTCGGGTCAGGAGGGGCCAAGGCCTCAGCCCCCCCGGGCTGGCAGCACATGGACAGTGGCACTGGGGGCTCCTGCTGCCTCCCGGGCCATCAGACAGAACAGGGTGGCGTGTGCCCCGGGTGGGTGCTGGAAGTGCCAAGGAGGGGGAACCTTCAGAGGGTGCTGTGTGGGGAAGGATGGGACCAGTAAGGGCAATGGAGGGGGCAAAGCCTCATGTGGTCACTGCCACATGGGAGGGGGACAGTTCCCATCCTGTAGGGACACAGAACAAGACAACATGGAGAGGGACAGGGAACATGATCAGGCTCACTCGGTTCTCTACTCACGGATGCAGGCTTGCACCCCTGGGCTCCGTGGAGGGCCCCAGCGCAGGCAGTGCTGGTCCCCACCTCCTCACCTTTGTCCTTTTCAGCTCTGTCTGGATACCATTGTCCATGATCTTGACAGTGATCTGACCGTCTGACACCTCAGGCCGCAGGAATGGGGGTCTCACCAACACTATCTGTTCGGCCTTCGGGCGCCCGAGGTACCTGGGGACAGGGTAGGAGGAAGGTCACGGCCTGGAGCCTGGGATGGAGCAGTTTTTCCAGGGACGCAGAGGCCAGGCTCACCTGGGGGCTGGGGAGCTGCAGAGGACCCGGCTGACATTCTTACGGCAACCATTGGTGAAGGGGTTGACGCCCCCGCGGAACTTGCCTGTCACCTGCGGGACAAAGAAGTGTCACAGCCAGCCATGCCAGCGCCTCCAGGACACCCCCCCCGGATAGAGATACTCCAAGATCCTGCTCCTTTTCCTAGTCCCTGTTTCAGTGCTCATCTACCCTTTAGGGGGGCGTAGGGTCTCAATTTCACCTCCTGGACCCCACCTAGGTCCATCCTCTGACTGCACCCCCATTGATGCAGCTGACCCTCAGTCACCCTTTGCTCTATATCCCCAGTTCAGGAGCCTCCCCCAGCTTTAATCTAGCCCCTCCACACTCATCCTCTCCTGGAAATTCCCAAAATGTATCTGTAGGTTGCCTGGCCAGGCTGGCAGACCCTCCCATAGTCCCCTGGACATACCTGTTCATTGGTAGTACGGCCCCTAGCCACGAGCACCACATGGAAGCCCGTCAGGCCAGCGACAGGGATGAAGAAGAGCCCGGCCACGCACATCACCACCATCCTGCCACAACCAGATAAGGAGCAGCCACAGCCCCACTTGGCACCGCGCCGTACCCAGACCCCACCACCCCCTGCCTGCTCCCACTGCCCTGGAGGATACGTCACAGCCATGCGGACACCGGAGAGCTCCTCCACCTGGTACAGGACGTAGAGCAGCCCGAAACCGAAGACGCCCATGATGTGCATGGTGAGTGACAGCAGGAAGAGGAAGAAGTAGCGGTAGTTGCGCCGCCCAATGCAGTTGTTGACCCAGGGGCAGTGGTGGTCAAACTCCTGCCGGGGATGGGGCATGGTGAGGGGGTGCTCGTGGGGCTCTCTGCCCCATGGGGGGCTGGTGGAGGCCCCGGCAGCTCCTCACCTCCACGCAGTTGTCGCAGACGCTGCAGTGGGAGCAGCGTGGCGGGCGGTAGAAGCGGCAAGTCGCACACCACTTCATGCGCACCTGGATGCCCTTGATCTCCACCGTCTTGTAGAGCGGGGCCCGGAAATCATCCTCCTTGTCCTCGTCCTCCTCAGCTGACAGGGACACCCCGGCATGGCGTCAGGGCCCAGCCAGCCCCTGCCTGCCCAAGCCGAAGGCTCCCGGCATCACCTTCCTGTCACCTGGCACAGGGACAGCCAGGACCCCCAAACACAGGCCAGGGAGTGCTCTCCCAGGCCCTGCCCCAGAATCCTGACACTGCCTGAGCCCCAGGGACCCAGCATGGGGTGCTGAACCCAGAGCTGCCACCCCTGTACTGCTTGTCACTGCCTGATCCCAGCATGCAGGGCGAGGAAGGTTCCTCATCATCTTTTTGGAACCCAGAAATCCCCTTTACCTCCAAGGAAAGGTGAAAGGAGGCAGCTCTTCCCTCCCGGAGCCAGACTCACCTCGAGGGAATATGCCTGGGTCCATGAAGGTGGCCATGCTGAAGTTGGCCAGCACGAAGAGGAAGACGACGGCATTGTAGGCAGGGATGACTGGGGAAATGTAGAGACTGAGCCCTGGGCACCTGTGGGCACAGTGGCTGTGAGACCCTGGGACCCCTCACTTGTGTCACTCCCACTGCCTCCCACTGTCCCAGCAGTGCATCCCACACCCAAACTGGAGCCACTTCTACAGCACAGCCAGACCCTGGCTGGGGACCACCTGGGGGCCATAGTAGGGTGTGCTCCAGGCATCCATCAGTGGGCAAAATTCCCCTTTGGGAGAATCCCACTGGAGGGTCCCACAGAGCAGTGGTGCTGAGGAGAGGGAAAACCAGGCTGATGACATGGGGGGCACCCAGAGGACCTGCCCAGAAAACATCTGGACATTGTCCTCCCTCTGCCCCACCCGCTGCTCGTGGGCAGAGGGGAACCCTGTGAGAAGACATGAAACCAGCTCCAGTGCCTCCAGAGCCACTCATGCCCCTCACATCCCAGAGACAGCTCCAGCAGGACATGGGGACCCCAGCCAGCAACCAGCTCTTCCAAGGGGCCCATGGGAGTGCAGTAAGGGAATCACCCTGCTCCCTCTTGCCCTAGCAGGCGAGTTTGCGACAGTGGGCTTCCCCCTTGCAGGCACCAGCATAATTCTCTAATCTGCTTTGCTACTGGGATTTAATCCCACAGATCTAGGGCAGCATCTGTCTCTCTCTTCCCCACACCAGGCTAAGTGCTGATGGATTTAGGTGGCCGGAGCAGCGTGGGGCTGGGCGGACAGGGCAACATATGGTACCAGTGCCGTAATCCCCCACAGGCTGGGGTGAAGGGGCAGGCACTGGTCCTGTTGCCTCCTCCACCACCACCCATGGGGACAGGGTCCCATCACCGGGTGAGGCAGCCCTGGAGCCATGGCAAGGCTCCAGCTGGGAAGGAGCCCTTGGTGCAGGGCTCTGTCCCAGTTCAGGGCTCTAATGAGGGCAGGGGGGCACCCACAGGCGAGGAGCAGCAGCTGTGCCAGGGGGGACTGCCCCGGGCAGGGCAGGAGAAGCAGGCACACCCTTCTGGCACACACTGGCAGCACACAGGGTGAGGTGGGCAGGGCACTTCCAGCACCAGGCACCGCTCCGTGCCCCAGGGAGGGTGGGAATCATCAGCAGGACCTGCTCTCACAGGCCAAGGCTGAGGCTGTCCCCATCCAGGCACAGGGATGAGAGCCGGAGGTCACTGCTCCCTTGGCAAGGAGCACAGCATGGCCAAGCCACCCAGCACACTCCTCTTCTTCTTCTTCTTCTTCTTCTTCTTCTTCCTCCTCTTCCTGCTCTCCAGCCCCTCCAGGCCCCACACACCACACCAAGCTTCTCCTGCAAACCACGTTCCCCAAAACCTCTTATCCCCTCGTTCCTGATGAGCCACCCTGCTGGGCACTCTGGCCGCTGCCTCCCTGCTCCATATCAGGCTGGCATCTCCCAGGATGGCATCTCCCAGGATGGCATCTCCCAGCCCAGCCCCCAAAGCTCTGCCTCGGGCTGGGGAGCAGCTCCTCCAGCAGCACCGGCCATGCCGGCCCTGCTACCTCTGCTGGAAGCCAGCCAGGCAGATTCTCCGCAGCTGGGATGGGCAGGAGAGGAGTCCTCCTCTTCCATCTGTGCCCCAAAACTCTCGGAGAGCAGTGCTGGAGGCACAGGACCTATGTGACAGCACCTGGCCACAACCCAAGCAAGGGAAGAATCAGAGAGTCCTGGAATCACAGAACTATTCAGGCTTGGAAAGCCCTCCAAAATCATTGATTCCAAATGCTTCCCCAACACTGTTAGGGCCACTCATGTCCCCAAGTGCCACACCCACATGTTTTTTTGTGACTTCACCACTGCCCTGGGCTGAACAACCCAATTCATGAGGAAATTTTCCCTAACATCCAAACTAAACCTCTCCTGGTGCCACCTGAGGCTGTTTTCTCTTGTCTTATCATTTGTTCCTTGGGAGAAGAGCCCAACCTCACCTGGCCCCATCCTCCTGTCAGAAGGTTGTAGAGCATGAGGACACACCAGAACCAGGGACCTGTCCATGAGCTGAACTCCTACTTCACTTGAGAGAAGCCTCTCTGGCTCTGCTCTGCTGGACAAAGAGGGCCAGGAGGCTCAGAGGAGCCCTAAAAGTAGGAAATGTCCTTCCAGAAACCCTGCAGAAGGAGCTCCTCTTTCCAGGAAGGGAAATCCCAGCCCAAACCTTTGCTTTAAAGAGATGGAGGGGAGCCAGGAAGACCCATGCCCGGGCAGACATCCCATACAGGGAACAGCCAACAGCCAGCTGGAGCCAAGCTCACAGCTTGGATCCTGAGAGACAGAGCCCAGGAAGGCAGGGAAGAATCCAGCTGCCTCAGAAAGCTCTGGGGCCGGCAGAGAGGAAAGGACCAAGGGAAGGGAACACCTCTGTGCTGTCCTGGCAGCCAGCCCTTCCTGGAGGAACACAGAGCTCCAGGGGCAGGACAGTAACCAGCAGGGCCCTGGGCTCAGACACACTGACAAAACTCCCTGGATGGGATTCATGGGACAGGGCAAGCACAACACCCTCCCTAGGGAACACAGGGACCTGTTGCCTTCCTGGCTCCCTCACACCCAGGGACCCCTGTGCTGTTGGAGTGAGGGAGGTGGGAATCCCCACAGAGCCAGACCACCCAGTGGTACCATGCTGGTGACTCTGAAGCCAGGGAGTCACCTCTTGGGACCATACCCACCCGTGGGAGGGATCAGGGTCCTCCAAAGGGAGCAAAGGTGCTGCCCCATCCCTGAGGGAACCTCCTTATCTGGAAAGTGATGTGTTCCTGCCTTTTGCTCTCCTGAATGGAGAGTTCAGGGCTGCAGGCCCTGCCTCAACCCCGGGGCACACAGGGCAGGAGAAGGAGGAGCTGGAGCAGGAGGGAGGCTCCTCACTCACCACACAGCTCCCACAGCACCCATCGGGTCTCCCTTGGGATCGGGATGCAACATGCTCACGGCCAGAGGAGCCGCTGGGACTTGTCCCTGGCAGCACATGAGAGGACTTGGGGAACCTCGGGCACCATGAGTCACACCGGGATGCGAGACGGGCTTTTTGCTACCAGTCATGCCCGGAGAAGCCTGTCCCTCCCTGCTGGTATCCCCTCCCCAGCCCCTCACCCTCTGCACTCTCCCAGGCACAGCCTTCCCTCCCTGCCTGTTCCCCGGGGCTCTTACCCATGGGCTCTCCAGCTCTCCAAAGGCATTGGCACAAACACAATCCCTGCTCACCCCGACTCTCACACAAGTATGGATCTGACTGGGAGCGGGCATGACACTGTGTCCCAGTGGCACTGCAGCCCCAGGGAGGGGACAGGGAACCTGAGAGCCAACTGCACCAGGAGCTGGGACCACCCAGTGGGGGGATGGAGGAATGGACAAATGGACCCCAAGGGGGAATTTCCATCCTAAATCAGCCCCTGTCTGAGAACCCAGCACCCTCCACTCATCCCAGGGGCAGGTGGGAACATCCCCCCCTCCCTCCAGTGCAACCGGCCTCATTTCCACGGCCACGTGCTCAGCAGCAGCTCCTAATTAAATTAATCAATTAAAGAGAGTTCTTGGCCTAGAGATACAAATCCTGGATGGACCAAAAGGTGTCCAGTGGATAGGCTGGAAGCAACACAACTGGAGCCTTGAGAACCCTGCTGACCTCTGGCTGCTCCCTACTTGAGGGAGGCCTCCCAGAGCCCACCCTCACAGTTTCCATTGCACTTCCCAAAGGATGAGCCTTAGGTCAGATGCTGACCAGGCAGGGAAGGGGCACAGTGGCTCCCAGGACCATGCAGGAGGCAAACCTCGAGCACCACATCCCTGCCAACCTGCTCCAGCACCAGGCAGACACTGTTCCAAGGGACCTATCCCGCTGGGAGGCCTGTGTGAACGTTGTGCCCAGGGTTTAATAGGATGTTCTGAAGTAGGATAAACAACGTCGCTGACCTGCAATTACAGCGATCTGCCCGGGTGTTCTGCCCGGCCAAACCTGCTCCACGGTGCCGGCTCTGGCGCTGCCTCTCACCGCCTGCTGATAAGCGGCTGCTTCCAGCACTGCTCGCACCCATCATGGCTGGGATGGGCTTAAGGTCCAGCTGTCCAGCAGCCACTGTGCCAAAACAGAGCCAGTCTGTCCCCTAAGGTCACACACGGGGTGGTATACACAGCTTGAGGGCACCGTCTGTTCCCTCTGCTTCTCCTTCATCCCCCTGGCAAAGGAGCAACAGTCAGCAACTTCCACAGGCATCTGGCAGCCTGGAGCAGCCAAACCCTGAGCCTGGAAGCCTGGTGACCGCTCGGTGTCCCAGCAGGGGACGGCCACACACTGCTGAGTGACACTGCCAGCTGCACCGGCCGCTGGATGGGGTGAACCAACCCTGCTCCCCTCTTTGGCCGTCAAGTTCCCCTGTCCCTGCCCAGTGGCTGCCAAAGCCACAGCGACCTTCCTGCCACTAATGGCTAATTCCCAGGGAGTGGTAGCAGCCACTGCACAGGTCCCTTTGGCTTCCCACAGCTCCAGATGATTCCTGTGGCCCCAGCAGGAAAACCCCAGGGAGTGGGAGATGCTCCCTGAAGCAGAGGATGCACATCCTTCCCGCACTCTGCAAGGACCCCAAACATCCCCGCTGAGACCCCACGGATGCCCTGCAGGATTTGGTAGCCATTCCAGCTGCCGCGCTCTGGCTTTTTTGCCTGGCACACTGTGCCATGGTGCCAGCCTGACTGAGCTACTCTCTGCCAGGCTCCCTCAGCACCCTGAGGTTCTGCTCCCCTGCCTGACACCCCCCTGGGCACATCACCAAGACACATGTCTCTGGCCAGGGAAGAGCAGCAGCCCAGGGATGTCATCATGCCTCTGTAGCACCTGGCACCATCTCCCAGCCCAGTGGGCCCCCTAAAGCCCCAGAGTCCTGCTGGCCATTTCCCTGGGGCCCTCTCCTTGTTGTCCCAGGGCAGGGGACAGAACACAGTGAGTGATTCACACAGGGGTCAGAGTTCTCCTCCCTGAACTTTCCTTTGCGGCTCACAATCGATTATGAAACTAAAAATCACATGTGTCCTGCTCCAGCCCACCAATCCACCTCGCCTGGCTCCAAAGGAGAAAGTGATCTATGTGCTTTCCACCCACAGGTCACAAACCAGTTCCCAATCCAGCTGACCTGGAGCTAAGCAGTGTCTCATCAGGACCGCCAGCACGCAGCTTCCCCTAGGAAAACTCATGGAGTGAAATGGCTCCCGCTGTGGCTGCAGCACCCGGAGCCCAGTATCCCCCTTCCCTCTGGGAGGAAATCCCAGATCCTCTCCCAGGTCCTTGCCGGCCCTCCCCACTCTGGCCAAGCAGCTGGAACTCACGTGAAGGCGAAGAAGAGGGTGGTGGCTCCCACTAGAAAGATGGCAGCAGCGGAGACCGGGACGTACTTGCTGGGTTTGAATCTCTTTCCAGAAGCTGCTGGCATGTTGGAGCTGTGGTGGGGGGTCCGCCCCGCAGCATAGCCCAGGCCCCAGGGGACTCAGAGCAGGATGAGAAGGGGAGGGGGACAGGGGCTGACCCCTACCCTGCCCCCCCACGCCTGCCCCTGTAGCGAGTTCCAGCCGGGGCAGACAGTCTGCAGAAGGGTCTGGAGCAAGAGGCCCAGGAGAGGAGCCCACTCTAAGCTCTGCCCCGTGAGAGCTCACGGGCACAGGGAAAGAGGGTTAAAAACATCAAAAATTCACAACAGAGAAGGGGATTTGGGTTTAGGACGACCGTTGGAGTGGGAATGCTGAGAACCCTTCTGAGCCTCAGTCCAGGCGGCAGCCCACAGGGAACAGGACTCCAACAGGCAAGCTCTGAAAGAAGGGAATTCCCCAGGAAGCACCTGGCCAGCACCCGGAGAAGAGCACAGGATCAGCAAACTCCTTGCAAAAAAGCCACTCCGGGAGCCTCAGGGAAGCCACTGCTCCTTTTTAATCCGCCTCTGCTGTACCACAGCCCCCGGTGCTGCACGGGAGGAGGGGGTGGTCTCCAAGCAATCCAAGCTTCTTCACAGAGCTGCCGTGCCTCCTCCTCCTCCTCTTGCTGAAAGGGTCACAGAAACACTCTCCCTGATTTCACCAGGATCTGGGGCTGGCTGGTGGTGGCTGTTTAATTTTATTTATTTCTCTCTTGTCTGTTAAAGCCGAGTAACAGCTGGTGCAAGGTTGAGCTGTAAATCCTTTCTTTCGAGGGGGGTGGAGGGGAAGGTCTGGCAGATTGTGGGTTTTCCTACTTGCTCCTTTCTCCTGACCCCCCAGGCCCTTCCATGGGCTCAGTATCCACTTGGCGGTTGGGGAGTGACAGGAATTTCATTAATTCTTCTCTGCAGCAACCACTTCCCAGCAGGTGATAAGGAAGGGGGTATTCAGAGAGTGCCTTTACAACCCCAGCAGACACCAAAGAGTGGAAGTGGTGCCGAGAAGCTCGGTCTCACCCATGGTAGTGTGGGGAGGAAACCTCAGTTTGTTCCAAACAGCTCCATTCTTCCCTCCCCCTTCTTCTGTTAAAATCCTTCTTCATTCATTCTTCCATCTCCCTTTTAAAAAAAACTACATAAAACCATTAAAACTTGAGGTCTGGTGCACCACAGCTCACCTGGAAAAAACAACAGAAATTAGCATGGCGAGAAAAGGGATGGAGCCGGCTGTCATTAGCCACAGCAGCCCGGCCACGGCGTCTCCTGTCTCAGCCCAGGGGCATTGGCTGCTGCAGGAACTCCAAGCCACCTCCTCTACCACTGAGGAAACCCACCCTGAGCCCTGGAAGGACTGGAGGGACACCATGAATTCCTTCCCACAGCTCAGGCTCAAATCCCAGCACCAGTGAGTGCTGGCTCCCTGTGGGGGCAGGGGCTGAGCAGAGACTCCAGGACTTAACATATGGGTGGAGATCACAGGAGGAAAAAACATCCAGGAATCTCACCCCCTTCCCAGGAGGGTCGGAGACAGGAGAGGCCCATGGAAAACACCAGTCTTGTGATAGGAGGTGGCCTTTGCAACTCAGGATTCATTAGGAAATGTAGCACCAGGAAAAGGAGGAGTGGATTTGAAATGACAGAGCTCAGGGTTTTAGACGGGATATTGGGAAGAAATTCTTCCCTGTGAGGGTGTTGAGGCCCTGGTACATGTTGCCCAGAGGAGCTATGGATTCCTGGAATTGCCCAGGGCCTGGCTGGCTGGGGCTTGGAGCAACCTGGGATAGTGGAAGGTGTCCCTTCCCTTCTCATGGCCCTGACTAGCCCCAAGCAGCCATAAGCCGAACATCCATCATATCTCACCAGTTCCTGCTGCTTCAGCCACCAGTCCTCACCTTGTCACTGTCTGTCACCCACTTTCCCCTTGCTGCCGCCAAGGCACTGCAGGCGCAAGCAAAGCCTACAGTTCACTTCTTTCTCCCTTCCAGCTTTCTCTGCCTCCCCAATTTCTCCTTTGGGGTGGGCAGGGAGCTCTCTAGTGCTGACTACACATGGGTGAAGGTTAGGAGAGCTGTGGCACCCAATTAAAGGCAGGTTTAATGACAAGGATGTGTTACCACCAAGTGGGCTCGGCCTCAGCTCACGGCGTCAGCCACCCTGGCTGACTCACCCAGGAACGGCTCCTGCCACTGAGCCACTGCAGGACAAAGCATCTTCCCACCCCAAGGCTTCCCTGCCCTTGGGAGTGAGAGGAAATGTGGGGCCAATGCTCTGCCTGGCTGGGAACGTGCTGGGAACAGGCAGAAGCTCCTGAGCGGAGAAAATTGAACAGTGACACACCAGGGAAAGCTGTTTTCCCTAGCAGGGACAGAGGACAGAGTTCCCTGGAGAGCAGCAGTTTCCCAGCCCTGCTCTGCCCGCTCGGGGAAGAGACCAACACCCCACAGAGCTGAGCCCAACAGCAATTCCAGGGATGGGCTATCGGAAGTCCAGGCCTGACATCACAGCTGATTGCTTTAGCAGGAGCAATCTGCTCCCAGAGCACCCGGCCCTTTGAACACTCGCCATGAAGGCATGGCCACACCTCGGGTTCAAACAGACGCTGCCAGGCAGGAGTTGTTCCCTGATAATTCCTCCTCTGGAGATCCCCACCCTGCCCTCACAGGGCGCCATGGGCATGCGTCTTGTGGCCCTGCTCTGCCCCAGCCCTCCCAGCCAGAGATCCAGGCACTCCGGCCCTTCCACAGGTGATCCCTGTGGAGCTGTGCGTGCCAGAGCCAGCTCCTCATGGAATAAGGTACTCATGGGACAGGCCCATGAGCAGGGGAAGAGCCCCAGTGCTGTCAATAGCGGCATCGAAGCGAGACGTGATGCAAATGCATCCCTGCTCCAGCTGCCTGTGCCCAGAATAACTCCACAACTCATCAAACAGGAGGCTGCCGAGCCCATCCTGGCTCCCAGAGCCACCACACTGCTCCTGGGAATGCTTTCCTGATCCCCCTAGTATGCTGAGACCCTGCAGGACTCCCCAGCCCCAGCCCTGCTGCAAAGGCCCAGGTAGAAGCTGTCAAAGTGCAGCACGTTGTGCCAGCATCTCTGCTTTGCGGTCCTTAAGGGGTGCAGGAGAAGCACAAAGAAAATCCACCCCAAATTCCCACAGATTACACTAATTTAGGCCCCAATTCTCCCAAACACAGATATTCTTTCCCAGCCCTACAACCTGCCCACCTCTGGACAACCAACCTCTCCTTTCCCTCCACCTTTGCTCCAAATCCTCGGTCTCACTGGCCACTTTGTCCTTATCCACAAAGGTCACTCACAGACTTCCCTGCTCCAAAGAGTCCCCAACTCATCTTGCTTACCTGTGGCCTAAGTGGGCTCTGCTCTTGCCTCCCATTCCTTTTCCTCTGCCAAACCCAGCCCAGCAACTCCTCCTCTCCCGCTGCTCCTCCAGACCTGCCCTGCTCCTTCCTCCCCCAGCGCCTGTGTCACTGCTCACTGCCCCTTCCCTCTCCCTCAGAAATTCCACCTGGTTTTCCCATCCCAGCATCTCCTTTTCAGAGCACTTTCCCAGTTCCACTCTGCTCAGCCACCTCCGGATCAGTCATCTCCACTCTCCAGGGTTTCCCTCCACTCTTACAGGGGAGCTGCTCCTGTTTCCTTCATCTCCATTTCTGGGGATTTCTTTTAATTCCAAATTCCCTCCCTCGGGATATGTGCAAGCACGACTGCTGCCACCTTCCATTTCTTTGAGCCTGCATTTCCTTTTCTTGGGTCAAGGCCTTGTAAACCTTCACCGATTTCCTCCTTTTACTCCCCTTCCAGCCAAGTGCTCCTCCTTCCCACCCCACTCTGCTCATCTGCTCCAGCCTTTCCACACATAGCCAGGTGCTCTATGGCTTGTCCCTTCTGGAGCAGGAGGCCCTCCCCACCTCTACTGGGATGGAGACACATATGTCTACAGCTCCCAACATTCCTCCCTCCTCCCTCACTTCAGCTGTTCACTCTGCTCCTGCCCTGAAAGGAGGAAATATTTGCACCTTGACATCAACCACACGGCTCCTGCCGTGGATCCCCCGTGACACAGGCAGGACACAGTTCCCTCTCGGTTACTGGCTCCCAAACCTGCGTCACTTGCTGGGATCCGCAGCTCCCGACCTGCCCTGATGCAGCCAAGTTCCCATGGAGCAGGGCAAACACACAAACAATTTCCTCCACGTGAGGCAACTCCCAGACAGGGCAGATCCCAGGCTGCACAGAGACGGGATGTGCTTTACCTGTTCCCACTTTGTTTTGATCAGCTGCATCCCAGAGTTCCATAGAGCCATTCCAGAGCTTGCTGCCTGGCACTGTGAGTGAGGGACATCCACAGAACAAGGAACTCCCTCCTCCCTCTGCTCACCCTGTCCTTGCAAAACCAGCTAACACTTTACACTCCAAAATCCATCAGAGGAAGCACAAATTTTCCCAAACCTGGCATGTGGCCAGACCAATGCCAGCGTGAGATCCCCACTGGTCACTGCCCCCTGTCCAGACAGGAGCACCTGCCCCAACAGGACAGTATGGGAACACTTCCCCACTCGTAATTCCAAAGGAGGATGCACAGCAACATATGTTTGGCTGCCCCTTGGTTCTAGGTGCATCCCGCACATCTGCCTTTCTCCCAGGTGGATGTGCAGAAGGATCAACACAGAACATGGAGAAATATTCCATTGCAGACAGCCAGAAGGCTCCAATCACTCTGTGCTTATCTCCTGCCCATGGCTTACACTGCTCCCTTCCTCCTTCCCCAGCCCACCCCGCTGGTTTACACAGGATTAGCCCCATTTTATGGGCAAAGCAGGAGGAACAATGCCTCATCCATTGAGGCCACGTCCCAATGGGCCCCACAGTGAGCAAGGACAGCACCAGCCTCTCATCACTGTGTTAGGAGACACTGTGCACAGCGACAGGTGGAAACGTCCCTAGACAGGCCCCTCACAGAGGAGTTCAAGGTCTCCCTTCGGACCCACCCACCCAACCACCACCTTTTCCTTTCCCAGATGGGGCTCCTGGGAACCAACAGGAATAAACGCCAGCTAAACCAACACCTGGGCCTGATGGAAGGACAGTGGTAACTGGATTAATCTTAGAACGAGGCTCCAAGATAACTCCGGCTTTGATCGAGACAAGGCTGCGGTTGTACTTTACACGCCCCAAAAAACCCGAGCAGTCCCCAGCACAGAGAATCCTGCTTCCTACTGCCCAAATCCAGCTCTGCACTAGGGCAGGAGCCGGCAGATCTGGGAGAACCACTTCCCAGAGCCACAGGGAGCACAAGGGCAGCCAATTCCCTCCCGAATCGGCGCGGTGAGGGGGGTAGAACTTCGGGGCTGGGGACCTGCACAGGGAATTCTGAGGAGAGGCCAGGCTGGACCCCTGCCAATGCCACCCCAAAGCCGTGAGCAGAGACTGTGCCGTGAGGAGAGGCCGCGCTATCAGCAAGGGTTCCCCTTCGGCCGCGGCACAGAGACCGAGCTCCGGTGCCCCAAAACAGCGTGGTGACAGCGTTCCCGGGGGCACCGGGGACAGGCCGGGCGCGGGACAGCGCACTTTTTCCCCGGGCGCTCCCTGCGGCAGCTCCCGGCCCCGAACGGTTTCCAGGCGCGGGGAAAAGCCCCGCTCCGGTGCGCTCAACCCGCACCCGTGAGCAGGGGCGGCCCCAGCCCGCAGAGCACCGCTCCCCGCCAGCCCCCGGCCCGGCTCCTCCGGCACAGGAGAAGGTCCCGGGGCCGGCGGGGCCGCGGACACGGCAACCGGGGCAGGAGGAAGCCGCGCTCCCGTGCAAAAACACAGCGACCATCGGGCAGGCGGCCGTGCGGAACGGCCGAGCGGGGCCGCGGCCAGAGGGGCGGCCCGGGCAGGGGTCGGCGCCCGCTGGGGCGCCGGGTAGGAGGGTCCGCGGTGCGGCGGGGGGACACTGAGGTGCAGCCCGA